>CAUYQG010150354.1:0-74260 GCA_963574415.1 Tarsius wallacei | reverse complement strand
ATCATGTCATCTGCAAAGAGTGATAGCTTGACTTCCTCTATACCTATTTGGATACCCCTGATTGCCTTCTCTTCTCTGATTGCTCTAGCCAGGACTTCCAATACTATATTGAACAGGAGGGGTGAGAGGGGGCAACCTTGTCCTGTTCCTGTTTTCAGGGGAAATGGTTCCAGTTTTTGTCCATTTAGGAGTATGCTGGCTGTCTCACTTTTTTTTTAACTCTCTGTCTCAGCATCTTGTTATTTTTTTCATGACATTTACCTCAAGATTTTATTTATTTATTTATTTATTGGCTGGCTTTTTAAAGTTCCCCACTAGTTTATAAACTCCTTAAGGTCAGGGCACTGTCTGTATGGCACATTGTTGCATCTCTAGTACTTCGCATAATAGGCATTTGAGACATATATGTTGAATTGATGATAATAATAAAAATTATTATACTATTAACATTTGTTGACTTGCAAGTAGGTATTATTTTTCCCGTTTCACAAATGAAGTTACATAGCTTGCCCAAGTCAAACCTGCTCATAAATGGGAAGACAAGCTTTTGAACACCATGCTCTTCTCTCCTGCCCATTTTTTATCTCCAGTGCCTAATCCACGCTCAGTATATTTTTTGAATGAAAGTTGTTAATTAAATCCAGGTCATTTTCCTCTTTAAACAAACCATACTTTTTCTCCAACCATAATTTCATTCATGGGAGGTATGAATTTTATCATTCAGATAGGCTTGACTTTTATTATTACATGTGTCTAGAGACATTATTATGGATTTTCTACTATATTGTGGGTGTTAGTATTATGTTAACATAATTAAGCTCTGGGATTAAATAAAGTCTCAGAAGTCACAAGCTCTCAAATCAAAGGTAATGACTATATTAAAATAAAATGCCTGGAAAAATTACACAATATATGAAAAAACTAATTACTAAACAATTTCTATTATCCTAAAAATGCTCAGTTATTTCTATTTATTGCGTGAAAATATGTCGCAAAATATTTTACTTAGGTTATATACATATATACGTTTAAAACAGGAATCTTGGCTGGGCTTGGTGGCTCAGCCTGTAATCCCAGCACTTTGGGAGGCCGAGACGAGTGGACTGCCTGAACTCGCGGGTTTGAGACAAACCTGGGCAACTTGGTGAGACCTCATCTCTACAACAAATCAAAAACATTAGCCGAGCATGGTAGCGTGCGCCTGTAGTGCCAGCTACTTGGAAGGCTGAGGTGGAAGGATCACCCGAGCCCAGCAGATCGACGCTGGGGTGGCCAGTGAACATGCCACTTCATTCCCGCCTGGGAGACTGAGTGAGACTCCAACTAAAAAAAAAACCCCAAACAAAAAAATTAGATCCCATTTGGATGAATTAAAAATATTTAATGCCATCTTTAATTTTAAATATTTTGCTTCCACAGATGTGGTGTGTGGACAATCCGAGCTAAATATAAAGAGGACTTTTCAACAACTGGAACCACATATTTTGAAATTAAAGAATATGGTAATTTCTGACACTTTAAAGTTTACCTATTAAAAGTTAGTGTGCTTGCAATAATTCTTTTTATTAATGTGCATAATGCAAAATTATTTTCAAATGAAGATAGGCAACTTGGTGGCATGGTTAGAAGTACTGGTTGGGGGTTGGGGGTGGTTGTTCCGATGCCCGGGTTCTAGTTCTAGCATGTCCTTGTTAACCTTGAGAGAGCAGACCAACCTCTCTGGACTTGTGTTTCTCATCATAGTGCTGGAAGAGATCTAGTCGCCTGAAAAGCTTGACTCTTTAAGGTCCTTTCTAGAATTGTGATTATTATTAGGAAAAACTTAAACAGAGATGAGATGAATAGGACCCAGTAAGACCAACAAACGTTTTTCTCAAGTCTTACAACCAATTAGTGAAAGAACAAAGACAAAGTTGGGTTTCCTTATCCCTACTCCAACACTAGTTTTTTTTCTGGCTCACAAATCCCTAATATATTAATTTGAATATTTAACCTGGTCTTATTTTGAAACCAATAATATGAATGGGCTAATAACATATAAATAGCTTGATTTTTTTCATTTCTTGTAGTAGTTTACTAGAGTATTTGTGTGCTCTGTTGTCAAATTTAAATTTCTTCTGCTTGAAACCATTTTTTATTCCCTCAAAAGACTCATAATAGTATGGAGAAGAGTAAATACTTACACAAATTTTAACAATTAACAGGGAAAATAGCCCAGTGAGGTGGCTTACACCTATAATCACAGCACTTTGGGAGGCCGAGGTGAGAGGATTGCCTGAGCCCACGGGTTCGAGACCAGCCTAGCCAACTTGGCAAGACCTCATCTCTACAATAAATCAAAGTATTAGCCGGGCATGGTAGCACGCATCTGTAGTTCCAGCTACTTGGAAGGCTGAGGCGGAAGGATCACCTGAGCCTAGCAGGTCAAGGTTGCGGTGGCCGTGAGTGTGCCACTGCACTCCAGCTTGGGTGACAGAGTGAGACTCCAACTCAAAAAAAACAGTGACCAAAAAAATTTGTCAAAATGAAACTCATAATGGGGATAGAATTTCAGTATTATGAGATGAAGAGTTATAAAGATGGATGGTGGTAATGGTTGCTCAACATTATTAATGTATTTAATACCACTTAACTGTACACTAAAAATGGTTAAGATGATACATTTTATGTTATGTATATTGTATCCCAATCAAAAAGTTGAAGGAAAAAATTAAAGTCAGTAACAAAAAAGCCATTTGAAAGTAAATTGCAGACATATATTTTCTAATAAGAACATGATCCTATTCAGCCATAATACCATTATCACACCTGGGAAATCTAACACTGATTCAAGGATATTATCTAATACATAGTTTATATCCCCAAAAATTCAAAATCAAAATAAAAACAGTAATGTTATTATACAGAAATTTTTTTTGTTAACGTTCTAGCATCTTATTTCAATCTCGTTATATATTTATATTTTAATATAATTGAACACACATTATACATAACAATGTGTTACTAGCTTTTTAATTTTTTTCAGCTATCCATGTTTATTACAAATTCTTTGATGGCATTAAGCATGCTTTATAAAAATAAAAAGTGATGTGTCTAGAAAAAAAAAAAGAAACTCAACCTTAAAGATTTATAGGCTCCTTGTAACATATAATCCCAATCTCCCTTCCTCCCAGTGTGTTTGCTTCATATCTAGAATTTACTCACTTCTTGCTATCTGTAACCACCCTCATCAATTCATCACCAGGTTCCTTCCTGGACTACTGCAAAAGCTTCCTAGCTCTGTGTCCCATGATTCCAAGCTATCTTGCTTGGTATTAGCCAAAGCAATCTTGAAATGCAAATCTCATCTTGTTACTCCTTTATTGAAAAGTTGGGAGATGTACAAAGGTGAATAGAAAACACTTTTTTGTTTGTTTGTTTCCAAGGATTCCATACTCTAGTGGAGGAAATAATCCATTGCCCACAATAAACGTTATAATCAAAACAGCAGCAAAGTGCCAGATTGACCTCCGATTTGTGGAGTGGAAAGGCTCCCCAGAGATACTGTGGTTGATGGTGATAATGACGGTGATGATGATAAGATGGACATTGTGTTGGTGTTATAGCTTGTCCAAAGATACCAGAAAGTACAGCTTGCTAGGTTTTAAAGGCTACTCTAATCTAAATGGTAATATTGCCTCTTTGTTTTTATTTTCAGTTCTGCCACATTTTTCGGTCTCAATAGAACCAGAAAGTAATTTCATTGGTTATAAAGACTTTACGAATTTTGAAATTACTATAAAAGCAAGGTAAGAAAGGCAGCTTTTGTTTTTTTCCAGATTAACCAGTTAAATTGAGTGCCAGCTCTTGTCAAAGATAATTGCTCACCATGAGATCTGTGACTTCTTAGCAAAGTCTGCCATGACTTTGGGTCTGACTGTCTGAGAAAACATCATGCGGATCGTTTATTTGTTTATTCTGATTTTAGCTTTGTTGGTTATTCACCAGCAACAAACGTCTAAAAGATTTCAGCTTAGTGTATATGTTTAGAAACTAGCAGGACTTAGGATATTGGAACTGAGATATGAAGCCTTTACTTCTTGTCATTTTTTAATGGCTTAGTCAGCCAGCTAATGCTTCAAAGTCCAGGGCCTTGAAACCACAACCATTTACGAGTCAGTTGGGCAGTTCTGCTGAGCCAGGCTGATGTCAGCTGGGCTCGCCCATGTACCTGCAGTCAGTTGGCAGGTCAGCTGGGGGCTGACTGACCTAGGAAGGTCTTACTCACATGTCTGGCAGTTGGCTGGAGTTAAAAATGTGACTGGACCATGTGTTTCTCTCGTCATCCAGCAGGCTAGCCTGTAGCAGCAGCCATGCTCAAAGAGAGAGGCAACAGAAGCATAAAAGTCTTCTTGAGACCTAGGGTGGGTACAGGCGCACCATTTCTTCCACCACATTGTTTTGTCCAAAGCAAGCTACAAAGTCAGCCCAGAGGAAGTAGACTCCTCCGATACCCTGTGTTTGCAAGAAACTGCAAAGACCGTGAGCTAATTGGAATTAGTTTTGCAAGCTCAGGTCATGGAAAAATGGCAATTTAACGTAGTTATGAATAACCAGTTTTTGTAACTCTATGTGCCAGACACTTTTCTTAGCATATATTAACATGTTTAATTTCTACAATAACTCTGACGTAGATACTATGACTATCCCCATGATACAAGTAAAAAACTGAGGTACATAAATGCTAAACACTTCGCTCACGATCACATAGTAAGTTGCACAGCCCATCTGGTTCCAGAGTCTCTGCCTTAAATGCTACCCTCTACCACCTCTCTAATTAGAATTTATTCTGAAAATAAAGTGCTTGTCACTTAGTCTAAACCAGCATAAAAGGCTCACTTGAGAGTAAATGATAGAAACTGACTTCTCGGAATGGAGACGATTCATTTGTTCAAACCATGAATAAGAAAACGTAGTTCTTGCTATAGTATTACTTGCTCATGTAGAAAGCAATATAGTTCGAATTTTTTAAAAAGAGGATTTATCTCATACAACAGTGAGATTGAACATGTACCTTTTAAAGACATAAAAGAAAATAGAGACTAGCTACCCATTGACATGAAAATTACCACGGGAATAATGTGGCCTATAGGAAAGGGCCCAGGATATGAGTCTTTTGATCTCCCCAGGATCTTTTCTTAAACCTAGCACATAGTAATAAAAATCCATACTCAGACTTTATTATTGTGGCTTTATGAGGATGAAATGTGATAGTGCATGCAAGGCTTTTTAAAGTATATCAAGTGCTTCACGTAATTTCGGATTGTTATCTTTTATCAGAGTCTTATTATTGTAACCATGCTAGCAAAACAATTTATGCTATTGTTTTACAGATATTTTTATAATAAAGTAGTCAGTGAGGCCGACGTTTATATCTTTTTTGGAATTAAAGAAGACTTAAAGGATGATCAAAAAGAAATGATGCAAAAAGCAATGCAAAACACATTGGTAAGATGTGAAGACACATTCACTCATACCTGGGGATGCATTAGGATGTGAGAGATGAAAAATTAGCTCAAAACCATCTAGTTCAAGTCCATCTAGCTCACTTATACAGGTGTGGAAGTTGAGATCCTCTTAAGATCCTCTGTTGGCTTCCTCTTGCTCTTGGTGTGATGACCACTTTCCTTGGCATCAGCCTCCTTTGCCAGCTGATCTCGTGCCATTTCCTCCTCCCCCTTTTACGAGTCACTCCACTTGTTCTAACTTATCACAGTCACTCCTGCCTCCAGGTTTCTGCAATGCTGTTCTTTCTGCTTGGGAATGCTCCTTCCCTTTGTTCCCTCCTGCCCCTTCTTTGTCTGGTTACTCTCTTCTCATTCTTCAGGTTTCAGGATTGACTCCCTTTCTCTGGAAAACCTCTCTGACTCCTGCTCCCGCTATATATACCCTTAGGCCCGAGCCTCTCTGATTGAATCATTTTTCATGGTTTATTGCAGTGGTTCTCAACCAGGGATGATTTTTACCCCCAAGAAAACATTTGGCAAGGTCCAGAGACATGTGGCTGTCACAACTAAACAAGAGAATGCTTCTGGCCTATAGTGGGCAGAGGCCAGGGATGGTACTAAACTCCTACAATACACAGAGCAGGCCCCTACAACAAAAATTATCCTGTCTGAAATGTCAGTAATGCTGACGTTGAGAAACCCTTCTTTCCTGGAATGCTTTATTTACTTATCTATCATCAAACTCTTTGTGGGTCTGAGTCATTCCCATTGTATGCCCAGAGACAGCAACATTTCTTGCAAAGAGCGAGTGCTCTATAAATATTTGTGAAGTTATTTGCCTATAGTTAAGAGCTAGTGATTGCTGGAACTGAGATTAGAGCCCTCGTCCCCTTTTCCCTTATTCCATTATTCAGCATTCTTGACATTATATCACAGGTGACATGCATTTATGCCATTTTTGCTCACTGTTATATATTCATATGGTTTGCACCATTGGTTATTTAGCCTCTGCTTTTTCAAAAGACTTTCTTACTTATTCCAGACAAAAATTAAATAACTTTTGGAAATGCAAGGTTCTAAGCTAGACACTGAGATTTCAAGCTAAATAAGACAAAAATGCCTGGCCTCAATTCATTCCATTTTAGAAGGAAAAATAGGGCAGCATTTATTTTATTGCTGTGTTAAAAATTACATAATACATATGACTTAACTCCATAGCCCTTTGCCCATTGTGTTCTTGTAAATTCGTTTTTAAATTTGTGAGCAGTGAAGTACAAATTAAAGGTCAAAAAATCCGCAAACTCTCAGTTAAGGGCAGAAGTAAGCTGAGAGTCCCAGAAAAATGAATGATGACTCAGGAATCAGAATAAGGCATGTTTGTCAGCTGGTACCAAAAAGACCTGTAGGACCATGTGATGTTCAAAGACACTTCTGCATCTATAGTTCTATACAAATAAATTAGAAAATAGCATTTCAGGCTTAACTGTGGACTCAGTTATTCACTTTAGTAGTGATGCTAAACCATTCCTCTGACATTTGCCTTTAATTTAGAGGCTAGTAAAAGCAGATTTTGCTAATTTTTTCTTATAAGTTCCTCTCTAAAATAACTCTTCCGTTTTTCCCTTTTAAAAAGCTGACAAATGGAATTGCACGAGTCACATTTGATTCTGAAACAGCAGTTAAAGAACTGTCCTATAATGGTCTAGAAGATTTAAACAACAAGTACCTTTATATTGCTGTAAATGTCATAGAGACTACAGGTAAATAAATTGTATGTGTTGTGTACTTTCTTTTGGGAAATAATTAGAATATAAAGGTATAAATAATTTCTATCATTATTTCGTATTTTATTTTATAGTTAAATTTTACATTTAACATTATTATAAAATGTAGATTTGCATATCCTTATAAAAAGACAATAGAACTCTGCCTCTCTGTAGTCACTGGACAAGATGGGGTCCCTAGTCCTTCAGTTGCAAAAATAACACCACCCAATTTATATACCAAATGACTCTGCCAGCTATCTGGCTTGAACACTTGGCACCCTAGTGCTCTCCTCTGGTGAGAACCAAAACCAAAATGAGGTTATGTGTGTAAAAATCTTTAATAAGTTCTATACAAATGAAGGGTCTTACTATTATCATTGTTTTGGTCTCCTTCTCTGTATGATGGCAGAGTTTAACTAAGTGCTTCCTAGAGCTTAAAGTTTTCAATCTTATTTTAATATTTCTTTCTTTCTTTTATTTTTTTCCTCAACTTATTTCAAATAAATTCAGTTTAAGCAATGTTTATGAGATATTCAAAGAGTGTTGCTGAACATGCAGGCCTGAGAATGTGATTGGTGTATAATCCCAGCACTCAAATGGTTTACAAACTAGCATCTGGTATAAGACAGGTAAACCACAAACTCTGTTACAAGAAAGAATTCCATATGTATTCTAAGCAAAGTACTTAATGCTATTGACCTTCAGAGGAAGGTGAGCTTCCAGATGGATTGTTGAACAACCAAGAACAGTGCAGCGAAGATGATCCGTCTTGAAGGATAAGTAGGGTTTTGAGGCAGGGATGGTAGACAGGGTAAAGCGGGCACCCTCCATGGAAAGGGTAGACCAGGAAGGGTAAATTGTGAATCTTGATTTTGAGGACAGCAGATCATCCAGTTTGGCTGAATTATAGGAAAGGTACAGTGGCTATTTGGGATGTAATATTGAAAAGGAGTTTGGGGATGCTAGCGCTTCATGTTATTCTTAATAGTTTAACTTAGCCATTGCTTTACTAAACTCTGGTGTGTCCCTGTGGCTCTTTCAGTTATGGCTGCCATGTTTCTTGGCTTTGGCCCCCTCCCCTGCCTTGGGGAGGTGAGTCTGTCTCTCTATCTCTCTCTCTCTCTCTCTCTCTCTCTCTCTCTCTCTCCATTCATTAGTGTTTTGCTAAGCTATGGTCTGGTCATGTGATCTCTGAGCTATGGCCAGGTCGTGTTTTCTTAAGCTTTGACCCCCTCTCCTACCTTGGGGAGGTGAATCTTCTCTCTCTTTTCTCTACTTTGCTTTCTAAATAAATTATATTTTTCCAGTCTAACTGCTGTGTAATTCTTTGCATCTTTCATGTGGCACAGGATTGCACAACCCCACCCTGGTGGATCTGACCTAACATTTTGGAGGCCCCACTGGGATATATATTTTAACTGAACAGTTGCAAAAATCGGCCTAGTGCAGTAGCTCATGCTTGCAATCCCAGCACTTTGGGAGGCCAGGAGTTCAAGTCCAGCCTGGGCAATTGTGAGACACTGTCTCAAAAAATAAAAATAAAAGAAAGAAAGAAAAAAAGTAATTCAACTTAATTTTTACCCGGAGGGTAACACTACTGGGCTCTTTTGAGTAGACCCTCAGAGTTCTTTCTACATCGGGCTCTCATTTTCTGATTCTTCTCTATTTCTTTCCATACCTCTGAGCTCTATGAACCCCGTAAGGCTCCGCTTCTGAACTACCCTTTCCTTTTCTCCTCAATCCCTTGAACATATTCAACTAAAACTCATGAAAAGTGGTGTTCCTTCCTCGCATTTCTCCACAGTCCAGTCTCCAGTGTATAGCTCTACTCCCGCAAGGCAACTCCAGAGGTCTAAACTCTTCTCTGCACTGGCCCTCTGAACCATATCCTACTTACTATTGGTAAATGGATGAGTGCAGGAATGGAGTGAGCGAATGATTAAGTCTGTGGAGGCATATAGAGACTAAATAGACATCCATACAGGTTATGATACTTCTAAAAAAATGTCAGCATGATGCTTGTCATTCCCTTAGGTGGATTTTCTGAAGAGGCAGAAATACCTGGCATCAAATACGTCCTCTCTCCCTACACACTGAATTTGGTTGCTACTCCTCTTTTCTTGAAGCCTGGGATTCCATATTCCATCAAGGTAGATGGGGCTGTGGTGGGGGGACCATACTGAATATGATCATCTTTTTTCTGTTTATGGAAAGCACGTGGGTGGCAAATGGGAGAAGGATGCTGGAGTGGTAAGTCACAGAGGTATCTCATTCTGTAAAACCTGCCTCTCCTGTGGATGCAGACAGGGTGAGAAACTGCCAACTAGCTGCAACCTTGGGAGTGGTCTCAACAGTTAGGGCAACATAGCCTTGTGATAGGTAAGCGTTGCATTAAATAGTGTGTAAACAAAACTCTACATCTATAGTTCAAAGAATACTAGCACTTAAAATTATTTGGTGGCCAGTTCCTAAAAATCTTGAAATGGAGATGCCATTCCTTGAAAATAGGCCCTTTTCTCTCATCATTTTTCACTTCCATTGTATCTCTGAGTGTGTATTTCTGTGTTTATCACTTCATCTGTGTATTTGTGCAGAACTGTATTGCTCTCTGTCCTTTCCATTTTCGACTTCTCTCTCTAACTCTTTTTTTGTTTTGTTTTTGCTTACTCCTTCCTCTTTAATTTTTATATCCTTCCTCCACTTTTCCTTTTTTAAATGCTGATAATATGGAGTTGGAACATTCATTTGATTTTTTATTATATTTGGTATTTATTATATTGTATTTGTATTATACATAGCATATTATTTGTATGTGGAAATTTTTGTGCTCTGTTCTTAGAAAGCTAGAACACTTTTTTTATTCTTTGAAAATATGCTACTTTAAAATATCAACTTAAGTATAATTAAAATGTGTTACTTATACTTATTGTGGATCACTGGCTTTTAAGAGAAAAAGATTTACCAAGCCTAAAGCAAGTTTTGGACATGCTTGTAGGTTCTTAATACATATACAATATATAATACATATAGTAAAATATAATGTCATATAATATATAGTAATGTATAGCATATATAATAAAATATCATAGAAAATATATTATAGAGAATATAAATTCAAAATATATTTTATAATAACATAAAAATAAAATAAAATATCTCTTTGGAATTATAAATAAATAAATATATATATACACACATATATATATGTATGCATGGTGGTGAGAAGTATAAGTTAGAGAAACAAAAAGGTTTGTCTATTTATCATTTCACATATCCAAAAGAATAATTCACAAAAGTAATTGCTTCATTTTCTCTTTTATCCAGTCCTAAACCAATCAAAGAAATCCACAAGCTAGAGAGCAGAAGACCTTATCACATCTACTCCTCAGCTGACTTAATAGAATGATATTAATGTTTTGAGTGCTTGATATATGGATGATTAATTCAAGAATAATTTAACTAGGTAGAATTAAACTGTTCTATAAGCTGAGAACACACTTCTCTTTATTGAATTAAACATACATAAGCCAGACGTGGTGGCACATGCCTGTAGTCCCTGCTACTCTTGGAGGCTGAGGTGGGAGGATCATTTAAGTCCAGGAGTTTGAGGCTAAAATGCATTGTGATTGTGCCTGTGAATAAGCACTCCAATCTGGGTAAT
Organism: Tarsius wallacei; assembly: GCA_963574415.1. Taxonomy (NCBI): domain Eukaryota; kingdom Metazoa; phylum Chordata; class Mammalia; order Primates; family Tarsiidae; genus Tarsius; species Tarsius wallacei. Next base: position 63,347 of record CAUYQG010150354.1, on the reverse strand, counting down.
ATGTTTCGACTCCTTCTCAGAAAAAGAAAAAAAAAAAGTCTAAGAAAAAAAATTGGCCATTGCTTTGTTAAACTCTGATGTGTCCTTGTGGCTCTTTGGGCTATGGCCGCCATGTTTCCTATTTCCTAGCCTTGGCCCCCTACCCTACCTTGAGGCAGTGAATCTCTCAATCTCTCTCTCTCTCTGTGTCTCTCTCATTTACTTTCTAAGTAAACTATATTTTCCATTCTAAAAAAATTTATACTTTAATAGGGAGAAAAGAAAATTATTTCAAAATTGTTGGGCTTTAAAAGAAGTGATGAGCTGTTGACATTGATTTGGATTGTTTTGACAAACAGGTGCAGGTTAAGGATTCGCTTGACCAGTTGGTAGGAGGGGTCCCAGTAACCCTGAATGCACAAACATTCGATGAAAATCAAGAGGCAACTGACTTGGAGCCAAGGAAAAGTGTAACACGTGTCACTGATGGAGTAGCTTCGTTTGTGGTTAATCTCCCATCTGGAGTGATGGTGCTGGAGTTTAACGTGAGTGGAATTCTCCTGCTCTATTTTCTAGGACAGTGTGTACTTTTGACTGTATGTCTTGGCTAGTGTGCAGAACAGATGCGGCAGATTTTATACCCCAGTTTAGCGAACGGCTCCACAGTTTTGCATCCAAAACAAATGAGTCCCAGAGACAATCTGCTAATCCACTGAATGGTTCTTGAGGAAGATAAATCTATCAATTTTTAAAATTGAGAACTAAAACTAATTATTTTGTCTTACATCAGTAAGACTATATCAGACTCTAGAAGCTTAAGAATAGGTATAGCAGTGGACATGTGTGATAGGAATAGCCTCCCCCCCACCACTTTAATCTCTTTTCAAGGCCACAAAGGAGTCAAATGTGGAAGCCTCCCTTTTTTCTAACTGCAGGAACCACTCTGCTTTACAGCTCACTTAGTAGTCTTCTCTCCCAGCAAATAATATTTTTAAGTTCCCAATCTCAAATAAAATACAAGTAAGTTAATAACACAGGCCAACGAGTGCAGCATGCATGTGTTCACTATCATCCACTGAATGCTTACTAAGTGCTAGACAAGAGCTTTACGAAAAACACATTTAATACCCATTTAATCAGCAATGTGAGTTAGAGAATATTGTCTTTGCCATTCTGTGGCAGAGGAAATGGAGGCTTCTGATTAAATAACTAATCAGAGTTAAAAAGTGGCAGCGCAGGAATGCAAACCCATGTGCCACTCCAGAGTGTGTTATTAACCCTTCTACTGTCTGAAGATAGATATTGCTGCCATATTATTTCTGCCCCACCCCATGTTTATAAGCACTCCTTTAATTCACAATGAAAACTGAACCTCAAGAGTTAGTGCTGCCTCTCCACCCCCTTCCTTCTCCTCCCTCTATTTCCTGTCATCTCACCACATAGGAAGAGAAGTCCTCAACTTACCATCACATTTTAGGAATAGTGTCAGTATCTGGTGAAATGAAGAGAGAGCATCTTTCTCTCTTCACTTCACCAGACTTTTCTGCTGTAGCCCATAATCCTGTTGTCCTTGTCCATAGTCTTTGTAAAGTTACTTGATACCATAGCTATAGAAACACTGAAATGTTTTTTTTTTTCTTCCTTCAGCATTTGGTATTGTGAAATTTAGAAATGTATAAAGCAAAGAAAAGAATTTAAAAGGTATGTTTTACAGAAAGCATTTCATCAAAGTCCTCATCTTTTTGAAATTTTCCTTTTCAGGTTCAAACCGATGCCCCAGATCTTCCAGAAGGAAATCAGGCCAACAAAGTTTACCGAGCAATAGCATATTCGTCTCTCAGCCAAAGTTACCTTTATATTGATTGGACTGAAAACCATAAAGCTTTGCTCGTGGGAGAACATTTGAATATTATTGTTACCCCCAGAAGTCCGTATATCGACAAAATAACTCACTATAATTACTTGGTAAGTAGAGCAGTGTTAGAACGATCCCTTACATTTGTATTTACAAAGCACTTTCAAGGACATCATCTAACTTGAATATCAGTTTTTAAAAAACCTTTGAGATAGGGCATGATTTTCATGACCGTTTCACAGATGACCAAACTGAAGGACAAAGAAATTAAAAGACACAATGGTCACTCAGGTCAGAAAGCTTTTGATTTGAGCTGAGGGAACTCTGACTCCTGATCTGATAAGTCCTTTCATCAGACAGCCCAATTGCTCCACAGAGAGAACCTGATTAAATTACCTAAGCTCTGCTCTATTTCATGGCTGAAGATTACATGCCTAGACTTAGTTCATTAAGTGCATTTCATTGTCATAAAAGGGGGTACCCAAATCCTGCTCTTAACTGTTGGGCCCTGTCACGCTTGTTCCAGTTATACACTCAGCAACATCCCTATTGCATCACTTGTATTGAACAGGAGGTGGAGCAATCAAGCCTGTTTTTGAAACCTAGGGAAAAAAAATATGCAAAAAATGTTAAGGGCTTCCTGACAATCACCAAAGCAATGGAGTGAATTATTCCAATGGCAAGGCCAAACAGGTGGTGATGGCTTTCTCAACATTTTTGAGGAAGAAATTGAAAAAAAAAAAAAAAATTGGCCGAGGGCAGTGACTCAAGCCTATAATCCCAGCACTTTGGAAGACTGAGGCTAGAGGATTGCTGAGTCCAGGGGTTCAAGACCAGCCTGGGCAACTTGGAGAGACCTTGTCTCTACAATAAATCAAAAAATTAGCCGGACATGGTGGCGATGCCTGTAGTTCCAGTTACTTGGAAGGCTGAGGCGGAAGGATCACTGGAACCCAGCAGGTCAACACTGGGGTGGCTGTGAGCATGCCACTGCACTCCAGCCTGGGCAACAGAGTGAGACTCCGATTCAAAAAAGTAAAAAAATTAATGAGGACCATAGAAAAATACTAACTAATGAAGTGTTAGGGACACTTTATGGACTATGTACCAAAACCATGTATGTAGTCCTGTTCTCTAAGGTCAATTTAAGGGATCCTTTAGGACATTTTGGCTTCTTGTGATTTTTTTTTTTTAACCTTAAAACTTCAGTTTAGAATCCAATCCCTGGCTTTAAAATGTAATCCTCAAATAAGATGAAATCCACTCCATTTATTCATCTATTTTTTTTAAAAATAAATGAAGCAAAGGAGGTTTTAGTGGCAGTGTGATGACTTTAAACAGAGTTAGGTTCAAATTTTAGCTCTCTAATTTGCTAGTTATATGATTTTGGATTAAAATCAGTATGACTTTTAGTTAATTCCTGAGCCTCAGTTTCGTCAATGGGAGTAATATGTATACCCTACTGGTGTACTGTGAGAATTAAAGGAGTTAAATAAATGTTTTTTGTTGCTTTTTTTTTGCCGGCTTATTCTTTAATAGAACTTTGAGCAACACTACTGATACTGGAGAAGAAATCATATGTTAAATGATATGTTAAAGCTCCTGGCACATAGTGGGCCCATACATGTTAACTTTATTTTTCTTTTATGTAATTTCTACTCCAGCTCCAAGCTCCATCTTGAAGCACAGTTTTTGTTTTTATACTTACTCTTGTTGCTGCTGTTTATTTTTAGATTTTATCCAAGGGCAAAATTGTACACTTTGGCACAAGGGAAAAACTTGCAGATGCATCTTACCAAAGTATAAACATTCCAGTGACACAGAACATGGTTCCTTCAGCCCGTCTCCTGGTTTACTACATTGTCACAGGCGAGCAGACAGCAGAATTAGTGTCTGACTCAGTCTGGTTAAATGTTGAAGAAAAGTGTGGCAATCAGCTCCAGGTAAGCCATCAATTATGACTCACAATTGAATTTTTTTCCTGAATGAAGGAGGCTGTCAAAGCAGATGCCTCTGAAAAGTTCTGTCTCATACAAGGAATCTCGTCTTTTCTTTTTCAAATGAAATTTTAGGTTAATCTGTCTCCTGGTGCAGATACATATTCTCCAGGCCAAACTGTGTCTCTGAATATGGCAACTGAGCTGAACTCATGGGTGGCATTAGCGGCAGTGGACAGTGCTGTGTATGGAGTGCAAGGAAGAGCCAAAAGGCCCATGGAGAGAGTTAAGTAGTGCATGCCTGTGGTGTGGCTCAACGCATGCAGTGCTTCACGAAGTGTGGCCTAGGGCATGGGGGAAGAATTAAGGGAAGACTAGATCTGCTTTTCTATAATTTTCTCAACACAGTAGTTCTTAGGAAGATAAGCCAGCCTCATGTTAGTTCCCAAAACACAGGTTGACCTCTTTTTGTTTTTTCCTATGTAGATTTAAGCATTTTAAAAACATTATCTGACTAGGCAGGCACAGTGGCTCATGCCTGTAATCCCAGCACTTTGGGAGGCCGAGGCAAGGGGATTGCCTGAGCCTAGGAGTTTGAGACCAGCCTGGACAACTGGCGAGACCTTGTCTCTACAATAAAGCAAAAAATTAGCTGGGTGTGATGGCACCAGCCTATAGTTCCAGCTACTTAGAAGGCTGAGGTAGAAGGCTCACCTCAGCCCAGGAGGTCAAGGCTGTGGTAGCCGTGAGCGTGCCACTGCACTCCAGCCTGGGTGACAGAGTAAGACTCCAACTCAAAAAAGAAAAAAAAACTGTGATCACGATAGCAGTTACATTCATGGAGCAAAAGTGCCATCCATGAGAAGAATTTGGAAATTTGAGGTGAAATGGTAATGGTGGTTATAGTATCTAGTAGCAACACAAGAAAAAACTGGATAGGTAACTTTTGAATTTTTTAAAAACTCCTTTTAAAATCTATGGCACAGAAGAATTTAAAAATTATTCAATTCTCCTAAGTTCTTATTTATCTCCATTACCTCAGCTATTATTTTCTGGACTTGAATTTCTTTGAACAAGGAAGAAAAATCCCAAGAAACTTTAAAATAAAAAATATTCAGAGAGAAAAGGACATTAGGGGTCAAAATTAAAACTGGAAGAAGCCCCCAAACAAGTTCTCATCCATTTAGAACCTAAGATCTTCCCCCACCAAAACACAAGAGGTTGTTCTTTTTTTAAAGCAGCTTAAAAACTAATTTCTTTGTTAATTCACCCCTTCATACAATTGTACCCATTATTTATTTAGGACATTATATTGATTGCAGTATATATTCTATGTACAAAACACCATGGGTCAGTTTCTAAAACCTCCTCATCCAAGCTACTTATTAAGACTCAGTTATTGAATAACTTTTAAATAGGTATGTATTTATAAATGCAAAAATGACAAATTTAGAAGCAAAGTTGGGAAATATATTTTTTTTCATTTGATCAATGAGTCACCTGTGTATTTCACTGGTTTGTTATAACCATGTAAAAACGAGTACCTTTTAATTCTTTGAGGGAATCTTTTATTTATCTGAATAGGCTCAACATTTTGCCTTTCTGGACAGGTATTTCAGGTTTTAGAGAAGAGTGATCTGGGCTGTGGGGCAGGTGGTGGCCACAACAATGCAGATGTGTTCCATCTAGCTGGACTTACCTTCCTCACCAACGCAAATGCAGACAGCTCCCACGAGACTGGTAACATGCTCAGCACTTTTACTACTGAAATTGACTTTGATCACTTGCCTCCCCAGACCTCATTTCTGTTCCTCTTCCAGAATAGTCTCTGCATTGATCTTAGAGTGCCATGACTATGCAACCCCCCTGTATAAAATATTTAATTGGCTTATAGGATAAAGTACAAAATCTTTAGTGTAGTGCCCAAAGCCATCCATGATCTTCTCCACAGCTCTCTCCAGCTATCTCTTACTCTGCTGTGCTTTACCTTATGCCTAAGATATACAAAGAACCAAGTGTGTAGTTTTTGAGTGGCACTATGCTGTTTCACACCTTTGGGCCTTTGTTCATTGGTACTGCTTTCCCCTTGTTATCCTGGAGAAGCTAGCGTAAAAATCCTCTTCTCTATGAGACCTCTTTGCCATATAGAATTGATTTCCCTCCTCTTTTAGTAGGGAGGGTGTTGTAAGGACTAGATATATTTACAAGTAATATCAATAGCAGTGTGTCATTACACATTCTTACACTTAGCTATAAGTCTTGTCTCACCAATGCACTGTGAGCTCTTTAAGAGCAGGAACCTTATCTTAATCCTCTTCTTTCTATGGTTTTAAAATTGTTTATAATTATACTTGATAATATGGTATTCATATTTATATTTGTAATAATGTAGCACAAAGAGCAAATAATAAAAACAGCATGCCCAACAAAAACATTGTTTACTTTAAATGCTTAGGTATTTCTCTGTAATCAGTAGATCAAAAAGGTTGCGAGATTCAAAACTAATTCAGACAAAACAAGTCATATGACACTGGATCGTGAGCTCCACTAGGGATAAAACAAGTCATGTTAAGTAAGATGCGTGGTGCACAATTTCTCATCTTAAGTAGGCTCTCAATATTTGTTGAATGAATAACTTGTGAATGTTTTGAATGCTTAAATAATTTCATGCAATTGTTTGAGATTTTTGTCTCTTTTTTAATCCATCTTCTTTGTCTTTTTTTTAAACAGATGAGCCTTGTAAAGAAATTCTCAGGCCAAGAAGAATGCTGCAAGAGAAAATACAGGAAGCAGGTACTCTAAAATTCATATGATTATAAAAAGATTATGTTAATATCATTCAAAAGCTGAAGAAAATGAAATATTCCATAATTTACCCTAATTCAAATAGAATGAGTGAAAAGGAAAGTATGTATGGAGGTCTAGCTCATCTCTCTGAAAGATTAATCCAAATAAATCTTGTAGTTCATTTGTCATATATTTAATCTGAAGAAAATAGGTCTTTATTACTTCTATCTCTAAAATCTAAAATAGTACACTTTTTTAGAAATATTTTATCTCTACAAGCTTCATCTAACAACTAAAATCATGTTCTTCCATTTTACTCTGACAAAATACATGATTTGATTATCTTTGAGGTATGCCTAGAAAACTATTACTTCGCAGCCGAGCTCGGTGGCTCAGCCTGTAATCCCGCGCCTTTGGGAGGCTGAGGTGAGGGGATTGCCCGAGTCTGCGGGTTCGAGACCCACCTGGGAAACTTGGCGAGACCTCATCTCTACAATAAATCAAAAAATTAGCTGGGTGTGGTAGCACGCGCCTGTAGTTCCAGCTATTTGAAAGGCTGAGGTGGAAGGATAGCCGGAGCCCAGCAGGTTGAGGCTGCGGTGGCCGGGAGCGGCCACTGCACTCCAGTCTGGGCGACAGAGTGAGACTCCAACTCAAAAAAAAAAAAAAAAGAAAAGAAAGTTATTACTTCTATTTCATATACTTAATAGTCAATAACATTTTGGATTATTATATGGAAATATCTAATGGGAATTATTTTAAAATAATTATTTAAATGATATGTGGTAATTTGGCATGTCACAGTAGGAAAAAAATCAAACAGGGAGTTAGTGAGATGAGATCAATTAATAATAATGCTTGTAGTAATATAATAATTTCTTCCATTTGTGTATGAGTTATTTTAATTCTAACCTTTATTCTAAGTTCTAATGACATAAAAAGAAACGCACTGACTAATATGAGTACTTATAATGAAGGATGATGCCACTAGTAAAGGTCCACAAACCATGTTATAGAAGAAATTTTTGAAAAAAAAATAGTATATTTAGCTTGAAGAAAGAAATATTTGTACAGTGATAACATTTGAAGGCTTCTTGGATATTTAACTTATTTTCCTCAAAGAGCGCTGAACCCAAATAGCCAATTTCAAGAGTTAGTATTAGCTTGGTTGCAGGAAGCCCTTTAAGCATTGAGTATGAATTGAAATGGACCATCTGGTGAGGTCACATTCTTCTCACTCCTAGAGCAGTTCCAAGGTGAGTCTTGTCCATCAACTACCACGGTTATGGTCGATAGGGGTGTCATATGGCAGTAGAAACCAGGTATTGCTTGATTCCTTCTAAGTCTGAGATATCATGACTCTATGCGTGATCAAGGGCACTTGTATTATTTTACCATTTCAGCTGCTAAATACAAACATCGAGTAATAAAGCAATGTTGCTACGATGGAGCCCGTCGAAATGATGATGAAAGTTGTGAACAGCGAGTAGCCCGGGTTACCATAGGCCCAATATGCATCAGAGCTTTCAACGAATGTTGTATCATTGCAAACCAGTTCCGTGATGAACACTCTCATAAACATATGCAACTAGGAAGGTTACGTAAGTATGGTGTTTTCTATCAGAATTCTGCCCAAGAATTGGGGGAATTTTGTGTAATTTCATGCTGCTAAGAAAGGTAGTTTTCATGCTCTATTTACAATTGAAAGTAGAAAAGATAACTTGGAAACGCCTATAAGAAAAGAATCTGTCATTCTTGGGAATCAGAAACGGTATAGTACAAGCAGAGTACACTAGTCCAGAGTCAAGACCTGGTATAAATTTAAAGCCAGATCATCCCGTAAATTTGGATGATTATGTATCTCTCTGAGCCTCAAGCAAGAAACTTCAGCCAGATCATCTCCTCCAGTAAGGCTATGAGTTCTAAAATTCTATGGTTCTATGACATTACAACCATTAGAAATTCCGTTTATACCTACACTGACCAAATATAACACAAGATTTCTAAAACTAGCATAAGGTAAAGTGTACTTACATAAAAGTCAATAAATAACTTCAGTTTCAACCACAATACATGTTTTCAGAATTTATAGAACTCTCATGAATATACATTCAGAACTTTTAGGACTTTCCTTCCATTTACATATAGTCTTTGACAAAAGAAACAAAAGCAGTACGACTGCACCTGTTTTATACAGACATGTGCCACATAATGACATTTTGGTAAACAATGGACTGCATATGATGGTAGTCTCATAAGATTATAATGTGGTATTTTTTTACAGTACCTTTTCCAAATGTACAATTATACTGTGCATTGCTACTGTAATTCAATTCAACTTCAAAAAGTAACACATAGATAACATCTCTGAAAATGTGTATTTTTTTTGGCACCCCCGGTGTGTGTGTGTATATATATTTTTTTTTTAAAGAAAGGAAAAAACTGTATTAAAATTATAATAGTCAATATATACTGATAACAAAAGATGAATACAAGTCACGTTTGACTTCTACAATGACAAGAGGTGCTCAAAGTGGTTACCATTACTATAAAAATAATACATAAGATAACATATCTTAAAATGTGTATACATTTTTTGGCACCTCATATATTATATTGTGTGTGTGTATGTGTATATACACACACACACATATACATATCTGTGTGTATGTGTGTGTGTGTGTGTGTTTGTGTCAGGATCTCATTCTGTGAGTGTGTATATACACACATATATATAAATCTGTGTGTGTGTGTGTGTGTGTGTGTATGTCAGGATCTCATCCTGTCACCCAGGCTGGAGTGCAGTGGCATGCTCACGGCTCACTACAACAGCCTCAACCTCCTGGGTTCAGGTGATCCTTCTGCCTCAGCCTCCTGAGTAGCTGGGACTGCAAGCAAGTACCACCATGCCTGACTAATTTTTGTATTTTTCATAGAGATGAGATCTCACCATGTTGTCCAGGCTGGTCTTGAACTCCTGAACTCAAGCAATCCTCCTGTCTCAGCCTCCCAAAGTACTGAGATCACAGACAAGAGCCACTGTGCCAGCCTTTGTTTAGATATATTTAGATACACAAAGACTTACCCTATACAGTTGCCTATAGTATCCAGTACAGTAACATGCTGCACAGGTTTGTGTCCTAGGAGCAATAGGCTCTACCAAATAGCCTAGGTGTGTAGTAGTCCGTACCATCTAGGTTAGTCTGAGTACACTCTATGATGTTCACACAGTGGTGAAATCACCTAATGACACATTTCTCAGAGTGCATCCCTGTCATTAGACAATATCTAATAACCATGGTTTTGGTAAATGGCCATAAAATTCATATTTGCAGCAATATATGTGTTGAGGTGGACCATGATTAAGATACACTATTAAGCAAAACAACCAGAGTACATATTTAGGTTGTTTTCCCACTTTTGCTTATTACAAGCAGCATTTTAATGAGCTATCCAGTACATAATTTTTTTCATTTCCCAATTTTAAAAATATTATCTAGTTTGGTTTCAGCTGCACTGAAGTCACCCCCTGCAGTCCCCTCTCCCTAGTACCCCCCCCTCCTTCTAGACAACTTGGCCTCCCCAAACTCCCATCTGTGTTGCACAAGTCTTCCAGATCACAGGCTTTCCTTGGGTCCCTCTCCCTGCCCTAGCCTGTGAACTGCCTCCAGCAGTAAGCTGGGGTAGTTTTAGGATTCACCTAATCTATTTCCCTCTTCTTGAGGGTCACAGTCTTGTGCTACTTATGTTCTGATATCGGAAAACTGTTGTATTACATATTGAGTTTGGGTTTCAATTTTTTTTTTGAGACAGAAGAGTAAATCCAGCCCCTACTAGTGCATCTCAGACAAATGCAGAAGTTCTGTCAATTTTTATTAAATATAAATAAATTACCAAGTTAAGGCAGAGAATCACAAACCTCCCTATTTTCTAATATAAACACAATTATTGCAATGATAGAAGTGCAAAGAACTTTATAGACTGGCCAGTATCTTGTATAATCTCAGAAGCTCTAAACATTTAGCAATTTAAGAAACCAATAATTAAAAATAGTTCTACTCTTTGTTTTGTCAATGTAATTCTTAGTGGAAAAATTCTAAGACCTTTATAGCTCTATTTTGAAAATATTAAACAAACTGTTTTATTGACCTTCCAGAAAAGCTTAAACTATAGATTAATGTCCATATTTTAATATTCAGTTATAAGTAGAATTTATATATTTTTTCATAATTAGATATGCTTTTTTTGTTTAGATATAAAGACGCTGTTACCAGTAAGCAAGCCAGAAATTCGGAGCTATTTTCCAGAAAGCTGGTTATGGGAAGTTCATCATGTTCCCACAAGGTATTACACTTCTTTCATGTTACTCTGAAAGAAATGTGGATAATGCAAGTATTATGGGCCAAAATCTTAAAACTACTCATTTCCCAATAGTTAAGAGTTAAGAAGATTCTTTTGCTTAGTCAAATTTTGTCTTGTTTTGCTTTGCTTTTTTTTTTTTTAATGTATTTTGTCTGATAATTGGCTCCGAGGCAGGATGAACTATTAGTGAATAAGAGTACTATTCCTTCTCACTTAATTTCCAATATGCATCTACTGCAAACAATTATGTGCTAGACACCATATTAAGCAGCAGTATTCATCCTAAAATATCAGTACTATAAAGCAAACATTGATAAACAGAAAGAAAGTTTCTTTTCTTAAGTTCTCTACATGACACATTTTAAAGAAATGCCTCCTCTATAACAGGCAATGAAAACAGTGATAATAATATTGAGTTCTTGAGCCTTAGTCTTCCTATGTGGATTCAAAGCACTAGCTTTCCAATGAGAAGTCAAGGAAGGAGTTCAGAGACCTGCAGGGGTCTCCTCCTGTGTCTCCTAGGCTCTACTTTTGTCCCCTCTAAATCCTGCTCCACAATCTATTTCATCCAACATGGCCCATTAGCTAGCTCTTCCCCTGGTGAGACTTCCCACCACTGCCCTCTACCCTACCCGTGACCGGATTAATTACTCCTCCTAATTAACCTGTTGCCTGTATCACATAGATTCATAATGCCCTGTTTACTTGCCTGTCTTCCACATTAAAATGGAAATACCTCGAAGGCAAAGACTAAATTCAGATTGCTGAATCTAGCCTGGGATCCAGCTAGTAGAGGCATGCAAATAAATGTGCTAAATAAATGCACACTGCTTCTGAACTTTTTTAATGTCTTATTGTTATAGTTATCACAGTGAAGTAGAATTTATTTACTTAAGTATTTCTTTCACTAGACTGTAAACTGCCTGAGAGCAGGACTATATCTTATAAGTGCTGTATACTCAGTACAGTACTTGGCACTACACCTGACACAAAGGTAGTGTACAATACATATACAATCTTAATCATAATCAGAAATTTTTAGTTTTATCAATTTTGGTTGTTTTCAAAAAAATTATTTTAGAGACGAGGTCTCACTATGTTGTTCAGGGTGGTTTCAAACTCCTGGACTCAAGCAATCCTCTCCGCCTCAGCTTCCCAAAGGTTTGCGATTACAGGCATGAGCCATTGCACCTGGCCAGTTTTATCAACTTTGTTATGAGCAGTATGAAGATGCATTAATTTGCTTCTCTATTTTAGAACAGACACACAATTAACATGGGTTTTTCTTTGTTTTGTATGCTTTAATTTTGCAATATTTCAAAGACATTCTTCTGAACTTGAATTCTCATCAGACAGGTGCAATGCAATGTTTAAAAACATGAAATATGTGAGGATTACTGAAGATTTTTCTTGATGAGGCTTTCCTTAATACCTGATATGATTTTGTATTTTTTTCTTTCTTCTAAAGTTGTATGAAGCAAAAATTATGTTATTGGATGTTTCACTGTATTTTAACAACAACATTTTAACTTTCAGAAACCAGTTGCAGTTTACACTACCTGATTCTCTAACTACCTGGGAAATTCAAGGTGTTGGCATTTCAAATAGTGGTAAGCAGGCTTAATGTATATATATATGCATCGGAGGCATGATTTGATTAGCAAGATAAAGTTCTTTATTAGTGCCTACTTTGTTTACCTTGGACTTCAGTGGTGTCATTTTAAAAAATATTCTTTTTATGTATTATCAAAAAATGTAGATATATTCACATCTTTGAATGTATTGATTTCTCCTTTTGCTTTTCTTTTTTATTATTATTTATTTATTTTTGTGTAGAGAATAGTTCTCACCATGTTGCCCAGGCTGGTCTCAAATTCCTGGAATCAAGCGATCTTTCCGCCTTGGCCTCCCAAAGTGCTGGGATTTCAAGCAGAAGCCACCACGCCTGACCTCTTTTTGCTCTTCTGTTAGCTGTCATTTTATAAATGGCAGTGTCAAGTCCTTATTTCCTTTTACTTTTGTCTCTGACTGGGAGCCTGTGTAGAGTTGATAAATATTCTCCTGCCTTAAATCAAATCAAATATTTGTTGAACAAAAAAGTTTGCTGTTAATACTAATAATTATTGAAATAAAAGCAATAAACAGAAAATCCATGGACATGGGGTGATAGTGCAGCAAAAAACATGATCTGATATCCTTTCTTTCCTTGAGGTAAAGCAAATGTGAGATCTTTTACCATTAAAGCATTATAGGAATTCCCTAATATATTTCTCCTTCCCTTTCACTTTGGCCTAAAGGTATATGTGTTGCTGATACTCTCAAGGCAAAGGTGCTCAAAGATGTCTTCCTGGAAATGAATATACCATATTCTGTTGTACGAGGGGAACAGGTCCAATTGAAAGGAACTGTTTACAACTATAGGACCTCCGGGATGCAGGTAAGTAGGTATTTATGGTATGTTAGAATACATGGGAAAAAGGAAACATTCTCTGATTTTCTAAGAGTTCTATTAATGAAATTACCACACAAACACTCAAATTAAAATTCAGCCAGGCGCAGTGGCTCATGTTTATAATACCAGCACTTTGGGAGGTCAAGACAGGAGGATTGCTTAAAGCCAGGAGTTCAAGACCAGCCTGGCAACAAAGTGAGACCTCCATCTCTACAAAAAACAGAAAAAATAGCCATGTATGGTGGTGTATGCCTGTAGTCCCAGCTACTCAGGAGGCTGAGGCAGAAGGATCACCTGAACCCAGGAGGTTGAGGCTGCAATGAGCCATGATTGTGTCCACTGCACTCCAGCCTGGGAGACAGAGCGAAACCCTGCCCAAATAAATAAATAAATTTAAAAATAAAAATTAAACTCAGTTCAGTGATATAAGCCAAGCACTCACTACAAGTATTGTACTTACAATGAATATCGTGGTGAATGCACAGCTTAATAAGAGAAGGTATGAAGAAAGGAGGAAGGGTAAAGGCAAGTACACATTCATGTTACTTCAATTTAAAGAAGAATAAAATGCATAAGATAATCAACCTGCTGTGAAAGTTCAGAGAAAGATGAGTTCACATTTAATTCCTTTATGACATTGGACTCTTAAGTCCCTTGATCTCCTTGACTCTAACCACTTTTTCCTTTTTTCCATGTTAGCCTCTCCTAATCATCTTCACTCTGTAGATCTTATCCTCTCTGAAACGTGGATTCCAGACATCTCATATCTCACCATCCGATCAAAGTCTTTCTAGCCTTCTAATGAACAAACCTGATTGCTTCCACAGCATCACTGAAACCTCCAACCCATTGACTCAGTTCCCTCTTTTATCCAGTAGCCCCCTGCTCTTTTTACTTTAGCCCTCGTTCAGGCCAGAATTCATGAACCGTCATTACAACTACACTGACTAAAATTATGCCAATTCTCTTGATCCCCTCTCACTCCAGGGTCCAGTCATATAAAACTCCAATCATGGTTGGATGCACCATTTGTTTTCTCTTTGCCAACACGCCTCTATAGAGAAGTATCCAGTAGGTTGATTAATTTCACTGGAAAATCACAATCACAAAATTTTATATGGGAATTCAATGTGGTCCAAAAATCTAACTATATTTTTTTAAAGATTCTAATTTATTCTTAGAGATTAGTATTTCAGTGGTTTCCAAAAATTCTGTTTACCTACTCTCTTAATTTTTTTGGAAAAACAAGGCACTCCTCTGGCACATTTTAAAGTTGACGTGTAAGTTATTTTTATTATAAGTTGAAATAAGATGACAATCTATAACTTTGGGAATATTTAAATATTGGTATCTTAAAATAAAACTGTGTCAAACTTTTGAAATATATTTGGCATACTCAAAATATGGTAATCTTTTAAAAAAATACTCATATAAGCTCTAAACAATGATATAAGATTATATATCACTCTTTTTCTTATTGAATTCATATTTCTATTCCACTTTTCTCATGCTATATATTTTATGCTTAAATTTCTTCTGTTGATCAACTTATCATTCTTTGATGAAACAAAAATAGGTACATACATCGAAAATAAAATGTTTTAAAAGTTCATGATTATAAGATCCTAAGTGTCAAATGATTGTAGATTTAGTTATTGCAAATATTATTAGCACACAATTGATAAAATAACAAAATGTATTATAAATTTCTAAAGTTTTTAAACATAAAAATAAAATTTTATTTAAAAATAACCTCATTAGATAAATGAAACTTTTCTCTCAACTGGCTTAATAACTGTAGATAAATATTATTTATTGTTAGAAATGAGAGTGTTTTGCATAAATTCTATTCTTATTTTTCATTTTTATAGAGATATGCATTGCTTGTTTAACCCGATATTATGAGTGAGGTTGATAAAATAAAGATATTGTCAACTTCATTACCCCTTTATCAATACATTTTTATCTTACACATCAGAGCTTCACATTTCATTTATTCCATTTATAGAATCTGTTTGCCAGATAACCTAACTGGAAAAACCAGTCCTCATTGATAAAATAATCAGCCAAAATCAGACTTACTTTTTGTCATGGAAAAGCCTTTTATTTTTTAATCCAAATCGTGTTAAGAGGTATCACTCCTAAAACATGTCAAGTTATAATTCAGGATAGATAAATAAAGAGGTGGGTATAACAGACAGGTGAGACCCAGGGACCACAGTCAAACTCCACTCAACTGGACGAATGAGGAGTTCAGCATGGGCTCCTCAGCTCACCTAATCACACACATAGAAAAAGATGTGTGTGTATATGAGTACATACATATATATGCACACTCACATGCACACATGCATACACACCTCTTCAACCATCTGTGTTTGCACTAATAATATTATTGTATATTATAAAATCTGTAGATCTTTTCCTTTATGCCTTCTGAATTTTGTGTTTTTGGAAATCTTTCCTCACTGCAAGTTTTTAAAACTCTTTTCCATATTTTCTTCTACTACTTTTACAGCATTTGTGAATATTTAGATCTTTTAAATACAAAATAAGGATCTAACCCCATTTAGACAGCCAGTTGATCCAGCAATATTTGTTAAGGAAATCATGCTTTTCCCACTGATTTAAAATGTCATCTTGCCCATATATATTGAATGTCTATAATATGTTGGTATATTTAGATTTTCTGCTCTGTTCTGTTGAACTATCAGTTTTTGTTTATACCGGTATCATACTCTTTTAAAGTACCATAGATTTGTGGTCATATTGTATACTTATTAGATAGTCTGTTCTCAGATATTCTTATTTTTAAAATGTTTTTGGTGTTGTTATGCTTATGCATTTACTCTGCCAGACAAACTTTGGAATTAGTTTATTGAATTTTAAAATTGTATTAAGATTTTGGTGGGGATCATCCTGAATTTATAAATTGATATAAAAAAACTAACTTGCCACACTATTAAATCTTTTACATCTCTTTGTCCTTATGCTTTATATATAGATCAAGGTCAGTAATTTATGGCCCACATGCCAAATCTAGTCTGCTGCCTCTTTTTTTATGACCTTTGCACTGACTTGATGCAGCATGTCAATGTGTCATACATATCACTGTGCCGCCGTATTTTATTTAATCTTTAAATTAGTAGTGCATTTCCAGTCATATCAAAACAAGTACATTCATGGTATCTTGAGATGAGTCCCTGTTAATTACTTTTCCTCTTGAGTGTGGGTTACACATTCCCATTTATTTATATCTAGTAATTTTGGATTAAACTTTGGATTTTATTTATTTATTTATTTATTTGGGGTTGGAGTCTCACTCCCCTGCCCAGGCAGGAGTGCAGTGGCATGCTCATGGTCACCTCAGCATCAACCCACTGGGCTCTGGTAATCCTTCTGCCTCAGCCTTCCAAGTAGCTGGAACTACAGGTGCACACTACCACGCCTGGCTAATTTTTTACTTATTGTAGAGCTGAGATGTCGCCAAGTTGCCCAAGCTGGTCTCGAACCTGGGGGCTCAGGCAATCCACTCGCCTTGGCCTCCCAAAGCGCTGGGATTACAGGCTGAGCCACCAAGCCCAGTCAACTTTGGATTTTATTAATGAAGTAGTATAAAGACTCTGGATTTTATTATGCTTTTCTAAAGACTTTTCATTTGTATGTGTTTTAGTAGGGATTGAATTCAATCTCAAACTCTGTGAAATTTCAGTTCAGTATTTTTAGCCATAGCCGGGATGCTTGGAGTCTATGCTGTGTGAAGTTCAAGGGTTGGCAAGGTTTTAGCAAAGATTATACACGGGACTTGGAGCTCCTTCACATTTTTATTTTGGTGGCTTCCTCATACTCTGTCCTCTGGTTCTTCAAGCCAATAAGATGGCAGGTTCTGCCGGGATTTTAGCCACTCCTAAAGGCACCAATGGGGCCTGTCCACAGGTTAAAGCTAAAAAAAATAGTGAACTTATCCAGTGTCATTCCTTTCTCCCAAGTGTCACCTTCCCTTCCACTCACTAATAGGTTGTTTGTTTGTTTTAATGTATAGCCTGTCCAGAGTTTGTGGTTATTTTTGCAGAAATATTGCCCAATATGAGTTACTTGACTGCTGCTGGATCCAGAACCACTACAATAAGTGTTTTATTGAAGTTCTTCATCAGTTTCAAAAGTTCCTTCCTATTCCCAATTTAATAAGAGTTTTTATAATTAAATTATGCTGAATTTTATCAAATGACTCTTCTATATCTTTACTTCCCAACCTACTCTCACTATCCTGGGGAAATCATTGACCACAGGTGACCCAATAGCTTTCTTAGCTATGGCCCTACCCACCCTGCTTTTTCCCAAGAAAGTTAAGAGGAAAAAGGAACTTTCTGTTTTGGGGAAATTCCTTGAAATTAGTTGTAGAACGCTGGTGTTCTCTCTTATCTACCTGCTTGATTTATTTTGGATTTTATGGATTTATTATTTTGGGTATAGCTCTCAATTCCATCAGTTCACTAGATTTTGGAGGGAAGATAAAAAAAAATTCGCTATCTAGCCAGAAGTCAGGGGGCACTATTATTATTCCCATTACAAAGATGAGGAAATGGAGAATTAGAGAATTCATGCAACCAGTTTCCATGACACAGTGAATAAGAGGAGAGCCAAGATTTGAATCTAGGTCTTTCTGGAGCCAGATTTTAGTTGTAAAATGAGGCACAGGTGGGAATTTGATTAAGATTAGCAAAGTAAATTGGGGACATATTGGGCAGGACCTTCAATGTCAAGGTAGTTTTCGGTTTTTCATCAAATCTCCATTTACTGAATACCAAAGGCTGAGCTAAAAGGTATGAAGATGAATAAGACAAAAATGAACAAGTATCTGAGCCCAGGCTCCACTGTCTAAAATACAAACATGTAAAGAAACAGTGTAACAAGTGCTACTACAATAGCATGAGCAAAGAACTGCAGTCTAGTAGTTTAGTGCCTAATTTAGTAGGAAACAGTCTAAGTAAGGTGAGACATTTCTGAGCCAGTGCCGAGTTTTCATGACATCCCTTCGCATTGCTGAACTTTACAGCAACTTAAATTCCTGTTAGGAAACCTGAGATGAGCTTTCTCCTATGCCTTAGAATCTAAGGGACCATTGTTAAAACACCAGTGGAGAGTTTGTGTCTAGATAAGCATAAGCAGGGTAAACTTTCTTAGAAATCAAGTATGTTGATACAATTCTTCATTTGTGGTATTTCAGTTCTGTGTTAAAATGTTTACTGTGGAGGGAATCTGTACGTCAGGAAGCCCCGCCACTGATCATCAGGGCACAAAGCCCTCTAAGTGTGTGCTACAAAAGATAGAGGGCATCTCCACCCACTTGGTCACCTTTAGTGTGCTTCCTCTGGAAACTGGCCTCCACAACATCAACTTTTCACTGGAGACTTCGTTTGGAAAAGAAATCTTAGTAAAAACATTACGAGTGGTGGTAAGAAAAACTGACTTTTTCTGATTCTTTTTTAAAAAACACTGTTTCATGCTGAGAAAAGTTATCAACAACTTATGCTTAAATTCCAAAAGACAGACACAAAGAAAGAAGGTGGGGAGAGAAGGAGTGAGGGAAAGAGACAGAGAGAGACAAAGAGAGAGGATAATGTAAATGTAACAAAATATTAAGTATTGAGTAGTCTAGAGGGAAGTTATCCCAGCTTTTTTGTACTATCCTTGCATTTTTTTTCTGTAAGTCTGAAATCATGCTTAAAATTTTAAAATAAAACAATAGCACTTGCTTATTGTAGAAACTATGGAATCCTGAAAAACCACAGAGAAAAAAATAAAAATCATCAGTAATTTTCACACGCAGAGATACCCAATTTTAACAAATTAATGTATATCTTCCAGGCTTTTTTCCCCCGACACATTCAGAAACTGTGTCTTCGAATTTGTATCAGACATTGTGCTAGGACTAGAGAGAAAACAATAAATAAGACATAGCCCTCGTTCTTAAAGGGCTTACAGTCTTGAAAATTTTCCATTTTATAAGGGAATAAACAGGCAAAAAAAGGAAGAAAACTATTACTTGTTAAGTATATGTACCCACAGTCTGTTGAGCAAGATTAAGAAATGATTATTATATAATTATGGTTTATCAATTAAAAATAACTATTAACTTTAAAAAATATTCTTGTCAAGGATTATATGACTAGTTAATGACAGGATGGGTCTTCCTGAGTCTTTCTTCCCTGAGTTCTGTTTTCAGCTATGAAATTCACTCCAGTAAACCAGTACTAACTTATAGGGCACATTCCCGTGCATCCTTGCATTGTGGTGCCACACACAGGCCTTGGAGCAAGACTGCGTGGCTTTGAAGCCTGGCTCCACTACTTCCTAGCAGTGAGGCATTATGACTTGATCTCCATGTATGTCAGTTTCCACATCTGCCAAATGGGAGTCATCACAGCACTCACCTTATGGAGTCTATCAGAGGTTAAATGAGCTAATACATACAAAGCACTTAGATTAATGACCTGGCTTATAATAACTTCTACTTAAGTGTTTGCTCTGATCAATGTGCAAATAGTCATAAAAATCTTATTCCTGTATGTATGCATATAAGCGCATATATGTACTTTGCTTTTTCAAAAAGAAAAAAAAGTTTTTAATTGGAAAAGTGATCCAGAAAAGCTGATCCAGGGAATTCGGGTTATATAAACTTAATTATATTCTTAACTGAGTGTTTTCTGCCTTTATTTTAGCCAGAAGGTGTCAAAAGGGAAAGTTATTCTGGTGTTACTTTGGACCCTAAGGGTATTTATGGTAGGCAAAATGATTTTTTATTTTATATGTTATCTTTTTGTTCTAGAAGTTAAAGTTGTATATAACTCAAAACACTATTTTTCCGAATATTAATTGTCTAGAATAAGAAATATCCTCTTCCTAGGTCATTGCCTTTCTTGATGACATTTGTTGTACTATAATCTGAATGACTGAGACTCCCCAAAATTCCATTAATTTTAAATGCAACATGCTGAAATAGCAATAACTGCATGACCTCTCTTATAGATTAGTCATTTTCTATCCATCACAATAAGAATTTATACTATCATTTTAGAACATACAAAGGACATCTAAGAAAAGTTATTTACATAATAATTTAACATGTATTATGAAAGTACAGTAATGCTGATTAATCACTTAACAACCCCATTTCTCATGGCTCCTGCTTCCCTGCTTTTCCTTCAACTGAGATACTCTGAATCTTCTCAAAGCCAGAGTTTTGCAAACATTTGAACGCTGAATCAAGGCCTATATATGTATTTATATACTTATGAAAGTTAAAATGTTCCCAGTTGACAATTCTTTTCAACTTAAAGAAAATAGAAATGGTAATAATTTATCTTACTGGTATATCAAATCTTTTTTTTCCAGAGATACGGCATTGGGGGGAAATGTTACTTACGAATCATGATCACTATACTCATCGTATAATTTTCTCTAGGAAAGCAAATAATTTATACCCTTTACATTTTAAATCAACTATCAGGAAATGAAGGTGGATGACTTCAGAGTAATAAAAAGAAAACTCTATCCTATGTAAATATATCCACATGCTAACTTTTTCCTCTGATTTTACCTTCACACAGACCTCCTCCCCACCTGCTCATTGTGAACAATCTCTTTGTGGTAGAGATATTACAAGTTCAGGAGGTTTTTGGCTTCATTCAGTTACATCAAGCCTCAGCGTCACTGTGTCCTTTGGCTTTTTTTTTTTTCCACAACTTATGCCTTCTGTACTGACACTGCAGTTTTCCAAAGCATCCCTGTCTTACTCATTTAGGTGTGAGCACCAAGGTCACAGGATGGAAATTAACTTTTGTCTGAGAATAAATCTCTCTTGAGAAAATTTTGGTTAAAAAAAATCTAAACCTCTTTTTAGTCTTGTCATATGACTTTTTTTCCTTATCATTTTAGGCTACTTAGATTTAGGCAACTTTCTTGCTTTCTAGAAAGATAAAAAGGGAGAGGATGACAAGTGTCCAGGGAATTTCAGAGATTTTGTTAAATACTTCCAATATTTATATATTGAAATTGCTATACCAGTATGATACTTTACAGAATTCAGTTTATAAAAAGGCTAAGATGTATTTGGTAAAATAAAATGGACAATAATGTTAAAGGAGATCAGAAAAAAATATACCAGTGAGGGAGAATGAGGTCTCAGAACAAACTGTGAAGTAAGAGTAATTAAATGTTGTGATATCAGCGTAAAAAGAGACTAAACACAGAGAATCAGTGCTCAAGTCCTTCTCTTATCTTTATTCCTGCTTTCTTTCCCCGACAAGTCATTTCCTCTGAACTCTTCTAATAACTCAGATGCAGAGAGTGAAGCTTCTCATCTCCTGGCACACCATCATCATTGATCTGGGCAGGCCTCTCTCATGTTTTATTTTTTTTCCTTTATCCCTGACCCCATTCCCTTTCCCCTCCTCCAAATTCACCCACTCAAATGTGTTTGAAGGATGCTATTGAATAGGGAAGCAATGTTGTTTTGGGTGTATATATCTTTTCAGTATGTATAATATAAAATGTATTGTGCTATAAACACTATCCTATCTCTTACGTTTTTAAACTCAATATTCAATTTTAAAGAAATATCTCTATTACCAAATGTACATTTAACTCATTTCTTCTTACATAGAATTTCAGAGTGTGTTCCTCCATAATTTTACTTATCCATCCCCTAGAGATAGATTTCTCTCTCCCATAACAGCACTGCAGTGAACATGTCCATGTATTTCCCTTGAAAAATTCGTATTGGCACTTATCTGGACTGTATATCCAGAAGTGGGACTGTTGGACCAAAGGGTGCTCACATATTTAATACCATTTACTTCTGACATATTGTTCTTCAGAAGGACTATCCTTCCACCAGCAGTGCATGGGGGTTCTTGTCTCTCCACTGCCTCACCAACATTTGGTATGACTTGTCTATCTAAAATGTGACATTTTTGATGGGTATAAAGTGATATCTCATTATTGTTTTAATTTGGATCCTTCTGTTTACTGGTGAATTTAGCATTCTTCATATACAGTAAGTCCCCTACATATGAAGCTTCAAGTTGCTAACTTTCAAAGATGTGAACGTGTGTTTGCATGTCCAATCATGTGAGTTCATGTGTCTGGTGTACGTTGTCACATGTGTGCATCCTCTACAAGCAGTTGTGTTTTTGTGTACTTTACTATACAGTACTGTTTAGAGTACAGTAGTATGTATGTCAAGCCCAGAATGTCTGGAAGCAGGCATAAAAGCAGCAGTGATATAGCTGGTACTATACAGCTAATTGTGGTAGTTGGGTACTTAGGCTAACCTGTTGGACTTACGAACAAATTGGACTTAACCAACACACTCTCAGAATAGAATTCATTCGTATGTAGGGGACTTACTGTACTTGTTGGCTGTTTGGATTCCCCATGTGTAAATTGCCTATTCATACCTTTTGCACTTTTTCTGTTTTTTCCATTTTGGTTTTCTTATTTATTTCTTCTTGATTTTGTCTCTGATGTACTTCTTTAAGCAACAATGAACCTTTGGGGGTTTGAAAAGGAATCCTTTATTCTAATATAGTTAGATTCATTATAATTTCATCTTATAGTTTTACATTATATATTTTGCATTCTATATTTTGTATTTATATATATAGAGAGAGGGTAATATTTAAGAATTACCCTCTCCTCCTTTAGTTCACAAAGACATTGCAGGATATTTTATTCTATTAATTTTACAAATTTGGCTTTAAAATGTTTTAATCTTTCCAGAATCTACCTTAATATGTGATGTCTTTATGGGTCTTTTGTCATGATCACTGGCAAAGAGTAAAATTGACTTCTTTTAAATTTACCTTTCTCCTTTTTACCGTTTCAATCTGGTAGTGGAGTTGCCAGTGAGAACTGAAATAGTCAAGAGCAGGTATCAATGGAGAAAATGATGGAGGATCAAATCTAGATAATTTCAAACAACCTCTCAGTAATAAATACCACATATTGAGCATGAATTGTTTGCCAGGCACTTCGTCTGTATTATTTTTACCCTCACAAACATCCTTTGAGGAAAATATTATTACCTCCACTTAACTGATGAACAAATTGAGGCATAGAAAAGTTAAGTGTCTTGCCCAGTGTCACATACATGGAAGCTCTTTCTGAGCTCCATGCTCTTTCAGTCACACTGCAAACTCTTACAGATCTTACTTAGTTTTGTTTTGATGCCATGTATACTTAACATTTATCAACAGTTCATGGAGAAAAACATTTCATGTGGCATATTCCCTTGCCTTCAGCAAAACCCTGTGGCTTGTCCATTTAATGGCAAAATATCACTCCTTTTTTTAAAGCATCTTCCATGTGCCTGGGACCGTGTCAAGTGCTGGTACTACAACTTGAATAAGAGATGATTCCCATCCTCAAAGAGCTTTCCTAGCAGGACAGTGGGAGATAGATTCTCTTTGTGGTGACTACTGTGGGCTCTGCAGTAAAACTTTCTGAGTTCAGATTGTAGCTTCACCTGTACTAGTTCTGTGCCCTTGAGCAAATTGCATTCTAAGTCTCAATTTCCCCACCTATAAAATCAAAATAATAAAAATAGACCTAGCATAAAGAGCTGTTGGGAGGATCCAGTGTAATAATGCATTTAATGAGCATAGTAGAATGTTTGGTACCCTATCAGTAGAATGATGTGTTATCATTTTTGTGACTTAAACTAGTGATTACAATGGAAAAATTATCTGACACCAGTATGCTAAAATTCTATTATTGTGTGCATAGAGAATAAGTGTCTGAATTACATCAGGAAGGAAAGTAGAAGGAATTTCAGGCCATACTTCCCAGTGGAGTTAATATTCGTATGTCCTTGACTAAGAAATTACATATTAATTACTTTTTGATTTCCGTTCCAAGAACTATTTTCTCTCTTTGGACAAAATGGCACCTTTCACTGGTGAATAAGATTTATATAACCTATTTTTTAATATATTATAATCACCAGGAAGCGTACAGACAGACGTAATGCTTTATTTAATGAGGTTATACAAGTCCAGGGTTTGATAAAAATCCATGATGATTTTTAACTCTCTTTTTCAATTTTAATAGTCTTATTATAAAAGAGTCTTTGATTTTGAATAATTCTTGGGAAGTAGATATATTACAAATAATCTGCAAGTAATTTTCCCTAGAAACTGTGTAAATACTAATTTTTTAAATTACAGGTGCCATTAGCAGACGAAAGGAGTTCCCATACAGGGTACCATTAGATTTGGTCCCCAAAACAAAAGTCAAAAGGATTTTGAGTATAAAAGGTAAATTAACAAATGCCCTTTTTATTTCTTGTTTTACTTATTTTATTTCCTGTTTTACTTTCATTTCTTATTGCCACTTTGATTTATTTCTTAAATAAAATATCTTCATGATTATTCTATTTCTCCACTTCCTTGCTCACTAGCAAGCAAAAATCTGCCCCTGGGGGTACCTCTCCCCCACCTACGCCCACCTTCAAATCTTTGATTATTTTTCCAACTGTCTTCTTCTAGTGGCCTGATTTAAATGGAGATTCATTCTCCCATGATGGAGGGTGGGAGCTGTTACTGGCCCAAAGGCTTCTCTAAAATGGGGGTGCAGCTGCTTTTAGACTTGAAGAACTTTCCATTGTCTTAGTGGCCAGTCCTGCTCCAGAGAAGGCTTTATGACGGGCAAATGACTTTGAGAGAGCAGCATGGCTCTACTGAAGTACCAGTTACAGAAGGGTTGCCTTAGTCCATGTATGCTGCTATAACAAAATAACACAATATACCAAGGACAGACATTTGCTTCTAATAGTTCTGGAGGCAGGGAAGTCCAAGATAAAGGTGCAAGCAAATTTGGTATTTGGCAAGTGCCGCTCTCTTCTTCCAAGATGGTGCCTTGTTGCTGCATCCTCACAAGGAAGACGTGTAAGAGCAAAAGGGTAAAAGGTGATGAACAATTCACATCTTTTTTATGTCATTAGTCCTATTCTTGAAGGTGGAGCCCTTATAACCTAATCACCTTTCAAAAAGCCCCACTTTCTAATGCCATTGCCTTGGTGATTAAGTTTCAATATGTGAATTTTGGAAGGTCACATACATTCAAACCATTCTCTCCTTCCAGTATATTTGCAGAAGTGACTTCTTTGATGGGTTTTCCCCAATCTCTAGCCTTTACAATTCAATTACATATTATCAAAATGATAGAATATCCTGACTGTATTTTACCTCAGATAAAACCTTGGAATTACAGATGTTAGTACTGGAAAGAATCTTCTGATCATGTGCAACTCTGTTGTTGGATGTAAAAGAAAGTGGCATGCTCAAGTTTGCAGAGTGAGTTATAGACAGAACGGTAACAGCATTCCCTATTCAGGCTCTTTGCTTTGCTTTGCTTTGCTTTGCTTCCTAGGATTGGTTAATATGGTTGATAATGCCTAAAGCTACCAAGCTGAATGACCAACTAATTTGCCGTGTTCTTTTGCAGCAATCTGTCCACTGTATTACATTATCTACCACCATGTTTTAGAGATATTTGTAAGACTTCTTTTTCTGTTTCATTTGAATTCATGTTCCTAATCAGATCTTTTTAGCACCCCATTACTGAGAGGCAAGTCAACTGTCTAGACTGAAAGGGAAGAATAGAGATGATTGTTCTTCCCTCTTTAGAATATACTGTTAGAAGTTGGTAGAAGGTAGTTGTGTCTATTTTGATTTCTTTTGTTTTTCAGGGATGCTTATGGGTGAGGTCCTGTCTGCAGTTCTAAGTCAGGAAGGCATAGATATCCTAACGCACCTCCCCAAGGGGAGTGCAGAGGCAGAGCTAATGAGCATTGTCCCAGTGTTCTACGTGTTTCACTATCTGGAAGCAGGAAATCATTGGAACATTTTTCATTCTGACTCATTAACTGAAAAACAGAACCTGGAGAAAAAATTAAAAGAAGGTAAAAAAATTATTTCACATAAAAATGTGATTTTTAAATTAATATTTTTAATTAAACTAATATTTAAGATGCTATGAATTGCATAAAAGTTTAATTATAAAAGCATTTTAGAAAACAAAACAAAAAGCCATGAGGTAGACTCTACTGTATAAATAAACACGATTTCTATTGCACTTTGGCTTAACTTACCAAAATGCCTGGATGGGAGACAAGACACCTGCATTCCAAGCTTGACAGAACACTTCCTTCCTGTTTGAATGAGATCAGAATGTTCTGCTTGACGATTCCCAATCCAAGCCATTCATGTACTTCCCTGAGAAGTGCATTGTTGGCCACAGAGTACATGTTTGCTGCCCAACCCCAGATGAAGGTCCCCATTCCCAGGGGCTGATAAAACGCTTTCTGAGTAGAAATGGAGGTCAGTGAAGCACTGTTTTTTTTCTGGTGCCTCTTAGGGATGGTGAGCATTACGTCCTACAGAAATGCTGACTATTCTTACAGTGTGTGGAAAGGCGGAAGTGCTAGCACGTGGTAAGTAGACTTTGACTTGTGTTTTTGTATTGCTGTTGACTAATTCAAGAATAGCCGCTATAATAGAAACCTTCTGCCTTCTGTTGCTCAGGCTAAAAGCCTAGTCCTCCTTCACTCTTCTCTCTCTTACCATCTCCGTTTAATCCAGCAGATATGTTCAGCTGCGCCTTAAAAATATATCCTGAATCGGATAACTTTGCACCAACTCCACCCACCATCCTGGTGCAAGCCACTTTCCTCTCTTACCTGGTTTATTGCGCTAGCCTCCTCTGGTCTTCTGGCTTCAGCCCTTGAGCCTCTTCAGTCTGTATGCAGTACAGCAGCTAGAGTGACCCTGTTGAAACATGCGTTAGGTCACACCACTCAAAACCAATTAGGAGCTTCCCATCTTAGGGTACAAACCAAACTTTTTCTGGTGATCTGCAAAGCTTTATGTGATCTAGCCCCACCTCACGCTTCCCACTTTATCTCCTACACTGTCTTTCCTTCCACGTCAGCATCACTGATTTTCCTCAGACCCACCAGGCATGCTTCCACCTCAGGGCCTTTGCACCGACTGTTCCCTGTGTCTGGAATGCTCCTCCCTTGGTATCAGCATGGTTGGCTTCCTCAGGTTTTCATCAAAGGTCACCTTCTCAGTGAGGCCTCTGCTAACTTGTACAATTGCAACACGCTTCCATCCCAACACTTCCTATCCTTCTTCCCTATGCTTCTTTTCTCCTTAGCATTATTAACAACATGTTTACTTATTCCACAATTATGTGTCTCCCTCACTAGAATATAAGCCCCATGTGGGCAGTTCTAAGTATCCCTAGTGCCTGGTACATAGCTGGCACATAGTACATGTTCAATAAGTATTTATTTAAAAAAATAACTTCCATAATTCTGATGATTTGAGGGAAAGAGAGCCTGAATTAATTAAAAATTCACATGGCAGTCTACTTTCAAAAATTACTATCATGCCTTGACAAAATATTTAAAGAAGACAGTGTGCCAGGTGTTATGTGTATTCTATATGAAACACATTTAAGAAGTTTACAGCTTAGAGTAATTTAATTTTAGGTTTTTCTCTTTAACTATTGAGAGTCCCCAAAATTTCATCTCTGGCTTTCCTATTTTCTGTGATCTCTTCCTGTACAAATCTCATTTTTACCCATGACTCTCATAACATCTAGGCCAATGACTCCCTAATCAATGTCTAAGGCTTCTTTCCCAAGCTCCAGGTCCACATTTCTAGGTGTCTGGGAACCAAAGGCCCTTTAAACACAATATGTGTCAAACTCATTCTTTTTTTCTTTCTCAAATGCACTTCTCTGTTTTTTAATCAGTGCACAGCAATATCCTACCCCCGTGCCCCCCACAGATCAAGTCAGAATCATTAGTTGGTTTGTGACTCCTCCCTTTTTTTGGCTCTAGCTCCAATCAGTTAGCTGGTATCACAGATTATACCTTAGAATTAGGTCTGATCATGAGTGGTACACTTTAAAAGACATACAGACCCCTGGAGCATGCCAACCAGAAGATGCCCCCAGGATACAGGGGTAGGGGTGAGTGTCAATGAAGACTGGAAATTGCCACAACAGGACCTGGAAATAGACTCTTGAACAAAAATCCCCACAGAAAGCCACAACAACCACTCTTGGCATATACCCAGAGCCTTTGGAGAGTTTGGGGCAAAATTGAGCAGGGTTTAGTCAGAAACGCAGCAACACTTGAGTAATGTAGACCTAACTCCACAAGTTCCTTGAAAGGAATAATATACATAAAAGAAAACTTTCAGTACCTAAGTAGCCTTAAACATTTTTTGAGAAACACAGAAAAGATACAAAAGAGTACAAATATCATTCATATTAACAAAAGCCAAAATTAATGATTGTGTACATTGTTCATATTAGCTTAGCTCCCCCCCCCCACACGCACACAGGACAGAATGAACCATTTTATTTTATTTGTTTATTTATTTATTTATTTATTTATTTTTTTGAGTTGGAGTCTCGCTCCATTGCCCAGACTGGAGTCAGTGGCCGCTCCCGGCCACCGCAGCCTCGACCTGCTGGGCTCCGGCGATCCTTCCGCCTCAGCCTTCCAAGTAGCTGGAACTACAGGCACGTGTTCACTTATTTTTGAGTTGGGTCTTCCTTTGTCACCCAGGCTGAAATGCAGTGGCATGAACACGGCTCACTGCTGCCTCGAACTCCTGGGCTCTGGCAGTCCTTCCACCTCAGCCTCCTGAGTAGCTGGGACTACAATCTGAGGCCACCATGCCCAGCTCTATTTTTTTTTTTTTTTTTGTAGAGACACGGTCTCATTATGCTGTTCAGACGAGTCCTCCTACCTTGGCTTCCCAAAGTGCTGGGATTACAAGCATGAGCCACCGTGCCTGCAAGTTTATCAGTCTTTAAAAGACAACATTACAGATATAGTTCAAGTTTTGTCTTTAACCACAATCTTTCATCTTATTCCTGTCTACTTTCCTCAAAGGCATTCTCTATCATGAGTTTGTGCATCTTTCCAGACCACTTTAAATCTTTTATGTACATATGTATGAATTTACAGTCTCTTTTTGTGTTTAAATGATCATAACAAGTAGCCTGTATCTATCATTCTGCAACATGGCTTTTTCCCTCAATATTTGGTTTTTTTAGACTTAGCAATAGAGTAAATCCACTACATACGAACGAGTTCCATTCTAAGAGTGCATTCATAAGTCCAATTTATTTGTAAGTCCAACTAGGTGCCCAACTAACACAACTGGCTATACAGTACCAGCCACATCACCACTGCTTTCACTCTTGCTTCCAGACATCCTGGGCTTGAAATAAAGATACTATACTACTGTACTCTATACAGTATTATACAGTAACACACAAAAAAACCAACCACTTGTAGAGGATGCATGCATGTGACAATTATGCCAGACATGTGAACTAACTTGTGTGATTAGACATACAAACACACATTCACATCTTTGAAAGTTCACACCTTGAAAGTTTGTATGTAGGAGACTTACTGTATAGGTAAGTCTGGATCATTTCTTTTTGTTGCCATGCTGTAATTTAGTTTTACAAATATACCACATATGTTCTTTATTCCCATTTTGATAGGCTATCATTTTGAAATTTTACTGTCACAAACAATGTGGTAATGAACATCTCCAAATGTCTTTTTGTGCACATATGTGAGAGTATTGCTAGGATATATTCCATCTCAGGAGCTGGAATTGCTGGGATATAAGACATGCACATTTTCAGTGTTATCAGATTTTGTCACATTTCTCTTCAAGGTGACTTTATAAATTCTTTTCTACTGTAAATTTTTAGTCCCAAGACCCTATTGTAAAACTTGAGGAGCTAAACTAGACTACATGAAAACCTTATATAGTCTAGGATCTAGAACAAAGCAAGTCAAATAGCTTACTCTTTCTCTTTTCCTCCTAATCACACTTCAACTTTGAGTTTCAGGCCAGGCTTCAACAGACAGTAAGTCAGTGAGAAGAGAAAAACACAAAAA
The DNA here is from genome assembly GCA_963574415.1 of Tarsius wallacei. Taxonomy (NCBI): domain Eukaryota; kingdom Metazoa; phylum Chordata; class Mammalia; order Primates; family Tarsiidae; genus Tarsius; species Tarsius wallacei. The sequence goes on along the minus strand of CAUYQG010150354.1, from coordinate 32,970 downwards.
GCTAGAAAAAGCTATAATGCTTCACTGCTAGAGAAGAGCTGTCTAGACACTCACTTCTTGAGGGCTGTAAGGCTGGGGCACCCAGGAATATCAAAGAGAGAGAGATAAGAGTAAGAATTTACACCTATTGAATACTTACTAGAAGTCAGAACTATTTTAAGTGTGTTCGTATGCATGACCCTTATTATTAATCCCAGGAGGTGAATGAATTTTTTTCCATGTATGGCCATTGCCATTTTTCAAAAATGAAACTGAAGAACAGAGAGGATTCATAATTGACCAAATAGTTAATGAGTGGAGAGACAGTCTGACTTTATGACCACACCCGTATGCCTCTCTAGCCTGCTAAAAGAAGAGAGACTTTCAAAAGCCAAAATCCTCAGAAAGCCCCAATATAAAATGTGGACCAATCCTTGAAAATGTGAGTGTGTTTGAACATGACCAATCCATAGAAGTGTTCCTCCTCCATGGAGCAGCAAAGGGAATTAAAAGGAGAGGAGCTCTTAATTCCTTCTCCTAAAAGTCAATAGAATAGAAAATAAACTTCTGATGTCTTCAGAGGAAGAATCAGAAAAAGGCACCTAGTTGTAGAGAAGCAAGTTCCAATTAATATTTTTTTAAAAAGCAATTCAAGCAGATATTGGAAACAGCATAATGTTTATGGATAGGGAAATAACTAAGATAGCTTTGGTGCATCTGTACCAAAATACTGTGATTTAATGTATAAAATCATGTGCCAAAGAGTGAGGAAAATGTATGTATTGATATAGACCTCTACCTGGGCGCAGTGACTCATGCCTGTAATCCCAGCACTTTGGGGGGCCAAGGTGGGAGGATTGCTTGAGGTCAGGAGTTCAAGTGCATGTACACGCACACACACACACACACACACACACACACACACATACACACACACACAGGGTACCAAAAAAAATGTATACACATTTTAAGAAAGGAAAAAACTGTATTGAAATTGTAATACTCAATATATACCAATAACAAAAGATGAATACGAGTCACATTTGACTTCTGCAGTTACAAGAGGTCTTCAAAGTGGTTACCATCACCATCCAGACACTTCTGAACTAAAAGTAATACATAGATAACACCTCTGAAAATGCATACATTTTTGGCACCCTCAATATATATATGGTACATTACTAAAGAAAGAAAGCCAGATAGAGGAATATTATCCTTCCATTTTAGTGTGGTTGGGATGGAAAGGTCAACAGGAAGACCATCTGCTTGCATTTACTATTTAGAAAAATACACAAGAAACAACAGACACCTTCTGTGGGGAGGGGGGACAGGAGCCAGAGGGAGACTTTTTATTATGTATCCCTTTATACGTCTGGATTTTTTAATCATATGAAGGTTTTACCTCTTGGATTAAAATTACTTAAACTACATTTTAAAATATAAAACAAATTTTAGAAGTGAGGGGAAGTGGAGCAGGGGGAGGTCAAGTGGCCTGAGTCTCAGACTCTGAGGTGCTGGAGAGTCAGGGCTCCTGGGCAGCTGAGAGAGTGACGAGGCATCGTGGGGGGTATGAATTCAATTCTCTCTGATACTCCTTGATACATATTAGTGGAGATTGAAATTGCTTTTTGACTAAGGGTTGTGATGATTAATGCTTCCTTGTGAAGTAGTGAGTTCTGTGTCAATGACATAACTCAAGAGTAAATAAGATAAACACTCTGGGGAATGTTGGGTAAGAGAACTCAGGCCTCAGTTAGAAATTTAAATTCTATGGTGTGTACAAACTTTACAATCTGGAATTTAATTATTTTACTTCTCCACGTTTCTTGTTCATGGGTCAGTGCCTTGACTCCAAACTATTTAATTCATTCACCCCGTTACCTTTAGCTTTAGGAAACTATTTTTAGTATGTGTGCTAGCTAACAGTGTTGTAGTCATAGAAGATGTGCTATTCATATATGTTGACTGAATATTTTGGGGTTCTTCCAAAAATCTTCTTTTCTCTGGTAAAATGGTGACTTACTTTGGAATTGTATATTTTAAATAGTTATTTTCCAAATAAAAAGCACAATCCCATTCACAATAGCCACAGAAAAAAATGAAATACCTTGGCATCTTCCTAGCTAAAGAAATGAAAGGTTTCATTTCTTTAGTTAGGAAGATGCCAAGGTATTTCATTTTTGACATCAACATTGTTAAGATGTCCATCCTACCAAAGGCAATCTATAGATTTAATGCAGTACCAATTAAATTACCAGCAGCATTCTTCTCAGACCTGGAAAAGACAATGCAGAAACTCATATGGAAACATAAAAGACCATGAATAGCCAAAGCAATCCTTAGCAAAAGAAACAAAGCAGGAGGTATCACACTTCCAGATTTCAAACTCTACCATAAAGCTACAATAATCGAAACAACCTGGTATTGGTACAAGAACAGGCATATTGACCAGTGGAACAGGATAAAGATTCTAGAAGCAAAACCTCAATTTCTTAACCAACTCATTTTCAACAAAGCCTCCACCAACAACCAATGGAAAGAGGAGAACCTTTTAAGTAAATGATGCTGGGAAAACTGACTGACCACATGAAAAAGATTGAAATAGCACCCCTACCTATCACCATACACAAAAAAATCAACTCTAAGTGGATCAAAGACCTAAATGAAAAACCTCAAACTATAAGAATCCTAGAAGAAAATGTAGGAAATATCCTTACAGAAATTGGAATAGGCACCAATTCCTGATCAACTCTCCAAAAGTGAATGCCATAAAAGATAAGATAGGCAAATGGGACCTCATCAAACTGAAAGTATTCTGCAAAGCAAAAGAAACCATCAAGAGAGTGGGAAAAAATATTTTCCAACTGTAAATCTGACAAAGGCCTAACATCCAGGATCTACAAGGAACTCAAACGTGCTGAAAGGAAAAAAACAAACAAACAAATAACTCTATTGAAAAACGGACAAAAGATATGAATAGACAATTCTCAGAAGAAGACATATGAGCAGCCAACAGATACATGAAAAAATGCTCAGCTTCACTAATCATCAAAAAAACGTAAATTAAAACCACACTGAGATACCACCTACCTCCAGTCAGGTTGACCATCATCAATAACAAAAACAACAGATCCTGGAGACAATGTGGGGAAAAGGGAACACTTCTACACTGTTGGTGGGAATGTAAACTAGTACAACCTCTGTGGAAAACAGTGTGGCAACTTCTAAAAAATCTAAAAATCAACCTTCCATACAACCCAGAAATCCCCTTCTGGGAATATATCCGGAGGAACTCAAATCACTCTATGAAAAAGATACCTGCACACATATGTTTATTGCAGCATTGCTCACAATAGCAAAAACATGGAACCAACTGTGCTGCCCATTGAAAGGGGAGTGGATTAAAAAAATGTGGTACATATACATGATGGGATATTATGCAGCCATAAAGAAAAACAAAATTATGAACTTTGCAGCAACCTGGAGGGAATTAAAGTTCATAATACTCAGTGATTTATCACAAAAACAAAGACCCTGAACATTTATCATAATACTGTAAGAAAGGGATTGACAGTAGTGGGACAGTGCCGGGGAGGGGGAGGGCATATAACATCAATAAGGGTACCCACACCTTACCTGTATGATGACCACGTATGTACCTAACCCTGAATTGTACCCACATTTTTTAAATAAAAAAATTGGGTTGTTTTAACACAATTTACATATTCTGGATATATATAAATATATAAATAAGATATATAAATATATCTGAATGTATGTATATATATATTTATATATATTCTGGATATTAGGTTGTTTTTTTAATCAGATCACCTTTTCAGTCTGTGGCTTGTATTTTTTTTTAATCTTAATAGTGTCTTTCAAAGAAAAGCTTATAATGTTGAAATCCAATTAATCAATTTGTTCTTATGTGGATTATTCTTTTGGTGTTTTAAGAAATGTTTCCCTGGGTCGGGCGCGGTGGCTCAAGCCTGTAATTCCAGCATTTTGGGAGACCGAGGTGATTAATAGTTTTAGATGGTACATTTAAGTCTATAACACATTTAAGTTAATTATTTTTTATATTATACAGGACATAGATTGAAATATTTTTGTTGCATATGAATATCTAATTGTTCTAGCACCATTTGTTGAAAAGGTTATCATTAGTCCACCGAATTGCATTTGTGCCTTTGTCAGAAATTGGTTGTCAATATAAATATGTGGGCCTATTTCTGGATTTGTTTTTATTTCATTGATTTGTTTGCTTTTAACACCATGAATGCCTTATCTTGTTTAAGCTTTATAATAAATATTGAACTTGGAAAAAAACTGTAATTTTCTTTTAAAGAATAAAATTCTATAAATGAAAACACCCTACTATAAATTAAAAGTCAAAAGGGATTCAATATTCTAAATATTTATTTATTTGATTTTGTGTTAAAGGTTAACAGCTTTTGCTTTAAGAGTACTTGGACAAGTAAATAAGTATGTCAAGCAGAACCAAAATTCAATTTGTAATTCTTTATTGTGGCTGGTTGAGAATTGTCAATTAGAAAATGGATCTTTCAAGGAAAATTCCCAGTATCAACCAATAAAATTACAGGTAAGGAAATCAAATGTACAAATTAGCAGTAGTTTTATTTATAAGTCTGAGTCTCATTCTCATCCTATTATGAGAGGTGAAGAAAAAGAGAGAAAAAAAATGTACGTAATCCTGTAAGAAACTACTTTTGTGAACAAGCAAAGAATACAAAGTTCTTCCTATACTATCTGAAGTAAAAAGATCTTCAGACAGTTCACTAGAGGCCAGGTAAATGATATCTTAACTATCTCATTAAATAGGCGCTTGCAGTTCACAGGGCATAATTTTCAGAGATCTCAGAATGAGTAACATGTACTGATTTGTCTGCTTATCCTTGATATGGAATCTATACCTGAAGTTCAGAGTCTTCATACAGGTCAGGGTTACAAGGTGCTATCATTAAAGATGGGACCCTATTTGTATCCTGTTAATAAAAGAGATTAGAGTTGATTTATTTAAAAGTGTAACAGTGTGTTTAGATTAGCATGTATGTACAAGCTTGAATTATAAAGTACAGACAGTCCCCAACTTTACGATGGCAGAAAAGTGATATATATTAGTAGAAACCGTATTTCGTGTACCCATGCATCCATTCTGTTTCACTTTCAGTACTGCATTCAGTAAATTACCTGATATATTTAGTGTTGGAGTGCAGATATCTCTTCAACATGCTGATTTTATTTCCTCTGGATTCACACCCAGAAGTAGAATTGCTGGATCATACACTAGTTCTTCCTTTAATTTTTTGAGAACCTCCATGATGTTTTCTGTAGTGGTTGTACTATTCTACATCCCTACCCATGGTGTACAGTGGTTCCCTTTTCCCCACGTCCTTGCCAACACTTATCTCTCATCTTTTTGATAATAGCCATCCTCACAGGTGTGAGGTGGTAGCTCACTGTGGTTTTGATTTGCATTTCCCTGATGATTAGTGATGTTGAGCATTTTTTTGTATACCTGTTATGCCTGGCATTTTGAATTGGAAAAGAGAGGATGGTTCATTCAAAGAGCTGGGACCCGAGAGCTAGAGGATGAGTGGCATGAAATAAAACTAGAGACGTGGGTAGATATCACCGACATCCTTTAAAGCATTGCATTGGAATATCACTACCCTACGGGGAAAAATCTGGGAGAGCAGAGACCAAATAGTGCGTCATAGAGCAGGTGGCATTTTAACAGGGTCTTGAAGGAGGGGAGAATTTGAACATGGTGAAGAAGTATAAAGTGAGGCTAGGGGGATGAGGGTAGGGAGACAGGCAAGTGAAGGTGAGAAAGACTCAGAACTTACTGAGAAACAGGAAGCAGTCCAACAGCAGTGCACGAAGGGAAGGAAAGGGAAACAGGGCTCAAACAGAGATAAGAAGCAGGTCATTCCACCTTAAGACACCTTTTCACTCTCCTTTAAAACACTGCTTATTTTTAGGGTACGTTGCCTGTTGAAGCCCGAGAGAAGAGTTTATATCTTACAGCCTTTAGTGTGATTGGAATTAGAAAGGCTTTTCATATCTGCTCTCTGACGGTAAGTAAGAGTTTTCTTTCTCCAGCACCCATCAGCTGTTTCTGTACCAAATATAGAGGGGCCACCAATCAGAAGATACTCAGTTTCAAAAGCTTCTGTTCCTTCTTTTCACATTGCTTGAAAATAACTTTAACTCCAGAATCAAAGGATTTCAGAACTATGATAGCAAAGACCACTTAATCCAACCTACTTGTTGACAGGTGAAAAAACTGAGGCCTGTAAGTAAGGTGAAGTTCATTGCCCAGTGTCACAGGCTACCAAGTTGTGGGGACGGGTCTAGAACCAATAACTGAGATTGTGATGGGAGAATGACCCAGTGCCCTCAGCTTCCCTCTCTTATCTCTGCTAAATTTGACTACATGTACCGGAGGGACCCCCAAAATGGAATTTATTTATTTAAAAATTGTGTGTTTGTTCTTACATGTTTAAACTTCAGTTACCTTTGAAATACTCTCTGTTTGATGCATCTATCAAGATGCTTTTAATACTGCTCAAAGCCGTTTTTTTTTTTTTTTTTACTTTTAATTTTTTTATTTTAAAGATGTGGGGTACAATTCAGGGTTGGGTATGGGTATACAGATGTTCATTACGCAGGCACCCTTGTTGATAAGGTGTCCCCCCCCAAAGCAGTTTTTTAATTCATCAATTTTGATGTCTTTTAGTGCTTCTGCCATTTTTTGTTTCACCTCTTTCACATCCACAAAACATTTCCCTTCGGGGACTTTTTCATCTGGGGAAACAAACAAACAAAAAAGTGGCTGAGGCAATAGTGGATGAATAAGGAGGGTAGAGTACCAGGTCATGCCGTTTTGGGTAGAAAACTACTGAGCACTCAGCACGGTGTAGGCAGATACATTCATAAATCACCCATCATGAAATGGGCAAACCTGTTGAAAGAATCTCAAAAAAAAAAAAAGTCACTGAAGCTGAACACAGCCTCTCACAACAACACTAGTTGGTACACTGATGTTGATGGGTTCCTAGAACAATTACCTAGCAGGGAAAGCCCGTACTACAAGGGGTCTTCCCTCTAAAAAGATAATTCCAGGTTTTGGGGGTCTCCCCTTCATATTCTGTTGATGTCAGGACTACTCATTGAGACTATTTTTCCAGAAATTCTTAGGATCTTAGGATCAAAAAGTACTTTGGGGCTGGGCATGGTGGCTCATGCCTGTAATCCCGGCATTTTGGGGGGAATGAGGCAGGAGGATTGCTAGAGCCCAGGAGTTCAAGACCAGCCTGGGCAACATAGTGAGTCCTTGTCTCTACAAAGACATCAAAAAATAAGTTGGGCGTGGTGGTACACGCCTATAGTCTCAGTTACTCCGGAGGCTGAGGCAGAAGGATCACCTGATCCAGGAGGTCGAGGCTACAGTGAGTCGTGATGGTGCCACTGCACTCCAGCCTGGGCAATTAAGTGAGATCTTGACTCAAAAAAAGAAAAAAAAGAAAAAAAGTACTTTGGCAACTTAGCTCTTTGTCTGCTATGTATGGTTTTATTTTTTTAAGTATACCTCCATCTGAATGTATAGCCTATCCTAGCTATGCTGAGGGGGAATAATGAAAGTTAAATCTACACTCGGTGACTCTTCCAGGGGGCTAGAAACGACTCAGAAACGAAAGGGACAAAACCTCTAAAAGAGAGGTGAGAATTTAGACGCAAAAAAGTTTACCAGGATTTGGACAACCACTCTGTCCCTTTTATCCCTTCTGAAATTATGCTCCGTCCCTTCTCTTGGAGGGACTTGCTTTGCTGGCATGCCATCCATGTCCATTAGATCATCCTCTTTCCACCCCTCACCTTGCCTACCCTGGGGTGGTGCAACCTGAGGGGAGTTCATGTCATTGATAGATTGATGCTTGGCAAAGAAGCTTAAGTGTCTCCTGTTTTTGTTTCCAGAAAATCAATACAGCTGTGACTAAAGCTGACACCTTTCTGCTTGAAAATACCCTTCCGGCCCAGAGCACCTTTACACTGGCCATTGCTGCTTATGCTCTTTCCCTGGGAGATAAAACTCACCCACAGTTTCGTTTAATTATTTCAGCCTTGAAGAGGGAGGCTTTAGTTAAAGGTATGACTTTTCCGTACATGTATACAGCAAGTGTTTACTAAGCTCATAGAGTCTGCTAATTCTGGGAAGCAGCTGGTGGCATACAAAGTCAAGTAGGACATATTTCCTGCCCTCAAGGAACAAATCATTACACACAACGTAATACAATGTAAGTGTTGTTATTCATTCACTCATTCAGCAAATATTGATTCCTTTACTCAACAAATATAAAAGGAGTATCCCATGAATACCTCCTATGTACTAGGCACTGTTCTAGGCTCTGGGGTTAAAGCAGCAAACAAAACAGATCTAAAAATATCCAGGCTTTCATGAAACTTGCATTCTCATTGGGAGGAGACAAGCATGATAAATAAGTAAAACTTTGTGAATAGGTTTGTGATGACTGATATGAAGAAACAAAGCAGGGGAAAGGAGATAAGGTGAAGTGGTGGGTTGTAATTTTAGACAAAGTGACTGAGCTTAAGTTCCACTGAGAAGATGGTGCTTGTGTCGAGACCTGAAAGGAGATGAAGAAGCAAGTCCGGTGGCTATCCAGAAGGGTGTTCCTGGTGGAGAAACATCACATGCAAATGTGCTGAGATACGGCCATACCTGGTGCTCCCAGAATGGCAAGGAAGCCAGTGTGACTGCAGAGAAGTGGGATGAGCATTTAGAAAGTGAGGTCAGGGAAGAAAAGTGCTGGAGCAAGGGAAGTTCATGTAGGACATTAGGGACCATTCCAGGGACTCTTTGGGGCTTCTGCATACAGTTGTGCAGTGGACAAAGTCCCCAAGCAAGCAAGTGAATTGAGGCTGAAATCCAGACCACACTTCAGTCCCCCAGTCACATACCCTGATTTAGGGCTGCTTCCACCCAGAGCAAGGGATGCCTATGTCTCATTCACATCAAGGTGGTGGGGGCCAGAGGGATCCCCAGTGCTTTAAATTCAGTTTTGAGTGAGAAGGGGGTTTTGAACTAAGGAGTGCGTGACCTGGCTTATATATTGTCAGGTTTGCTATAAAAAGCATTTTGCTTTGGAAAATAAAGATACTACTTCGTATAAGTATAGAGAAAGAATAGCAAGAGAGTAGCAGCAATCATTGGCATGATTGGGTACTTCTGAGTCCTCTCCTGGCTGAGGTTTTCTAAGAGTTTTACAAATATTCCTGAGATTTATGATGATCTATAAAATTTGATTTCTGTCATCATTTAAAAAGAACTAAATTTTGACATATACCTCAAAACCACTACATGATACTTCAAAAATAACACAAAAGAAATGTCTTGGGTATTATGAGATATGGATTGTAAAATCATAGAACTTAAGAGCTAGAAGGGAACTTAACAAGTGAAATAATGTTAAGCTGGAAGTTTCTTTTAAAATCCAAACTAAACCCTTCCTTTTAAATACAGATAATCTGAGTCTCAGAGAGGAAGGGAAAGTATTTTGTTTAAGGTCGTGCAAATAATGTAGTTATGAATGGCAAACATATAATTCAAAATTTTGACTAACCTTCAAAAATGATTTCCAAATATGTTTTACTGTTTTTTTAAAAATTTGTTCCAAAAAGGATTTGAGGTAATAAGTTTAAACTGCTAGAGCAATAACAAATATAATTTAGAACCTAATTTATGAAAAGTGCTGCATGTATGAAATTGTCTTTAGTGCTTTAAATTGGGAGGAAACATCAAACACTGAACCTAAGGCTTTGGGTATGATGTCATAATTTCCAGGGTGTGAATTTTTCCCAGCAGGGAGAAAAGTTCTCCAACTTATTTTTTTTAAGTGTCAATAATAATAACAGTAATTCTTTATATATGCCTGTTACTTTCTGGCTTACAGAAACTTTTACATTTAGCATCTCATTTGAGTTTCACTGCATGGATGATAGTATTGTCTACACTGTAGGTATTAGGAAACTGAACCTCACAGAACTAAAGGAATTTGCCCAAGTCAGCATGGTCAGTTAATAGCAGAAGAGAGACTAGAACCTGGTTCTACCAATTCCCAGTTTATTGTACTTTCCATTCTACTAGACTACCTCTCCCTTGCACATGGGGACCTTGTAAGATACAGGTTGAGTATTCCTTATCCAAAATGCTTGGAACCAGAAGTATTTCAGATTTCTGGGGTTTTTTGGATTTTGGAATATTTGCACATATATAATGAGATTTGGGGGGATGGGACTCAATTCTAAACAGGAAATTCATTCATGTTTCATATACACCTTGTATATAAGCTAAGGTAATTCTATATAGTATTTTTAATAATTTTGTGCATGAAACAAAGTTTTGGTTACATTTTTACTGCAAACCATCACATGAGGTCAGGGTGGAATTTTCCACTTGTGACACAATGTCAGCTCTGAAAAACTTTAAGATTTGAGGCATTTCAAGTTTTGGAGTTACTGGGCCAGGGATGCTTAACCTGTGAAGACAAGTAGCACTGTATTAGGTGATCTTGTTTTGTATTGGTTGTCTTCAGGAAGTTCTTCTAACAACAACAACAAAAAGTAAGCACTTCTAGAGACTGGAAAGCCATAATATACCCACTAGAATTGCTATGTCAATTCACATTTTTAATTATACTAATTAAGGTAATTTGTTGATGTTTAGGTAACCCACCTATTTATCGTTTTTGGAAAGATGATATTCTACAAAAAGATAGCTCTGTACCTAACACTGGCACAGCACATATGGTGGAGACTACTGCCTATGCTTTACTCACCAGTCTGAACTTGAAAGATATGAATTATGTTAACCCAATCATCAAGTGGCTATCTGAAGAACAGAGGCATGGAGGTGGCTTTTATTCAACCCAGGTAACATCTTTCTGTAGTGTTTCATCCTGTATTTTCTGCCGTACCACACATTCCACACTCACTCTGGCCTCCATGCTTCTGTCCACCAAGTGAACATGGCACAGATATGAATAAATGTCTAGAACTGTAGGACCCCCCCTAGAAGTTTTCTGCATTGATACCCTTATTATACAGAGGAGGAAATGAACCCAGGGAGGTTCATTCAGGGAGCTAGTGGCAGAGCCAAAATCAGAACTCAAGTCTCCTGACTCTAGTTCAGTACTTCCTTTATGATTCTTTATCATCATGAAAATCTAACAAGGGTACCTGCACAGTGAACATTTGTATACCTAACCCACATATTTAAAAGAAAAAAAAAGAAAATCTAGTAAGGTTATCAGCAATTATGTCACATCCTATGTAATAAACAGTCATTGCCATGTAGACAGTACTGATACTCCCTTCCCACCAAAAAATAAAGAAAAAGTGAAAAATATACTGATTATTCTATGTTAATCTATCAATGTAAACTCATTTGAATACATGTATTTTATGTTATAACTAATTGTTATGTAGTGGTATAATCCAGCTCATACAATGTATTCAAAGTTTAGCTCAAATGTTACCATTGCCTCTATTACCTGGATGTTTAATGACAGAGTGTGTATATCTATATATTTAAAATATAGAGGTAGAGTAGTCCTTCACTATTAATTTAGTGATCATCTAATGAGTTTCATCTTGGGTACAATTGTAGGCTCAGCAGAAAAGAATACCCTATTGATTAGCATTGGCCCTGGACATAGGCAGAGAGAGTGGCCATGATCTAGTCACATATCCTGATTTTGTAGATGAGGAAGATGTGGTCCAGAAAGACACAGTTCGTTTCATTCCTTCAACAAATACTTATGTACCTGCTAAATGCAAAGGGCATTGTCTTGGTCCATTGTGTGTTGTTATAATAGAATACCACAGATCAAATTGTTTATAATGAACAGACATTTATTATGTCATGGTTCTGGAGGACAGAAAGTCCAAGATTGAGGGGCCATCATCTGGTGAAGCCATTTTTGCTGCATCATTCCATGGTGGAAGGGCAAAGAAGGCAAACAGGGGATGTGCAAACTCATCCCTTTATGACAAACCCACTCCAGCAATAACAACATTAATCCATTCATGAAGGTGTTGCCCCTGTGACCCAAACACTTCTCATTGGGCTCTACCTCCCAACTTCACCACATTGGGGAACAAGTTTCCAGCCCATGAACTTTGGGGGACACATTCACACCATAGCAGGCACCAAGAATGATATAGTATCTACTTGCCTCATGAATCTTACATTACGGAGGTGGGGATGCCAACAATAAACTATAAATAAAAGTATTACAAACTGAGAAGAATGCTATAAAGGGCAGAAGCAGAACATCAAAACAGAGAATAATAGGAAAGGGGAGTTTATGGCCTCACTATGGAGATACTTAAACTAAGACTAAAGAATAAGAAAGAGATAATCATGCAAAAAGTCGAAGGCATTAGGCAAAGGGTGACTTGCCTGAGGTACACGTGCAGAATATGTAGAGGACCCGGATCTGAGGCCACACTTCCTTCTTATCCCTGCTAACAGCAAATTCCTTATTGAGGAGGGAGAGGCCTTCCTTCCATTACCATATTGGGGACAAGAACCAGTTTCACTCAGTCAGCTGGAGTTTCATCTCCAGACAATGCTGCCCTACTAAATATATTTTTGTGTCTTGCTGATTGTTGATAGGACACAATTAATGCCATCGAGGGCCTGACAGAATATTCACTCGCAATAAAGAATCTCCACTTGAATATGGATATCAATGTCTCTTACAAACACAAAGGTGACCTCCATAATTATAAGATGACAGAGACGAATTTCCTTGGGAGGCCAATAGAGGTAAATGAATAATTTTTTGGTAGCACTTTACAATTAGATGGGATCATTGAAATAATCTGTTCTGGCTGGGCACGGTGGCTCAAACCTGTAATCCCAGCACTTTGGGAGATGGAGGTGAGAGGAGAGGATTGTCTGAGCTCATGGATTCAAAACCAGTCTGAGCAACATGGCGAGACCTTGTCTCTACAATAAATCAAAAAGTTAGCCGGGTGTGGTGGCGCATGCCTGTGGTTCCAGCTACCTGGAAAGCTGAGACAGAAGGACAGCCTGAGCCCAGCAGGTTGAGCTGCAGTGGCTGGGAGCAATGTGCCACTGCACCCCAGCCTGGGCGACAGATTGAGACTCAGACTCAAAAATAAAAGAAAAGAAAAAAAGAAAAGAAATAATCTGTTCTACCCTTATTTTACAAATGTATTTATTCATTACTTGAACATATGTTGAGTGCCTGCTATGTCCTAAGCAGGGGTTCCTGCTATATCGTGGACACTTGGGATTCAAAGCAGAACACAAAGAACCTGTGTGCTGGGGAAAGATTGTCATTTAAACAGATAGCAAAAAATAAGAGTCTTGAGGGGTACATGGAAGTACACGGGGGACCTCCCTCCAGATCAAGGCTGAAAGGTGGGAGTAAAATGTGTCCAGGTGTGTGGGTTAAATTGGAAAAATCAGAATAAGTTAGCCAGGTGAAGAAAAGTGAAGAATATTTCAGACATAGATAACAGCACACACAGCGGTATAGAGAGACAAGAGACATGTTTGGGAGTCTGCCCAACCTGTGACCAGGTTGGAAATGGCTTTTAGGTTTCCCAATTCCTTGCCCCATGTCCTTTGCTACTGCTGGTTTTTTAAAAGTGAAAACTTTGATGACTTATGAGAATTTCCCAAAGAAAAAGACATATTAGAAAAACTAGGTCCTACATTAATATTAGCTGCCTGTGTGCAGCTGCTAATAGATATTTTTGATTAGAATGTTTATATTATTTTTCAGAATATTTAAATACACAAATAACTGGAAATAATCTTGATTGTCTACATACTCCACAAATCAGTATTTGTAAATAGGCATGAGAAATAAAATTTAAAAGTGCAAACTGATAGCCCATAGTAAAAAATTTTAAAAAGACATGGATATGACATAGACATAGATATATGCCAACATTTAAAGATCCAGAGATTTGAAATAAAAATCTGATTCCCAACTTACCTTGAAAAAACATAAGATCTGACAACAGGGCTCTGGGCATAGGCATGCCTTCCTGGGAATCGGCATCGGGATTCCTTTGCTGCAATCCCCACCAGTCACGTGGTGTGTGCATATGCATTTACATCCATACTTGCTCTGTGCCTGGGCCTCTGCAGGCATTTGTGCTTTGGGAATGTGTCTCCTTTCCCTGGGAGCATTTAGAGTTCATCAGATTCACATTCTGAGTCTAAGCTCTTGTCCTGAGGGCATGGTAGGTCTTATGGGGTAGTTGAAATTCTTCTTCTCTAGAGTGGTAATGCTATAAGTGGCCTCTTGACATCTTAAAATAATCTGAACCTCACCCCAGAATGCTGCCTCCATGTGAAACCTGGACTGTTATTATCTAGTATGAAATTTTCTACTCCAACGTTTTCCAACATGTGTTACATAAAAGAATAGTAGGTGGGTGAATAAGCATGGGAAACTCTAGTTTAATGAAGTTAACAAGTTCTTTAATTCAGGATCCCCCATCCTTTAATATGTATGTGACTAAGTGTGGTAACTCTGAGGGGAAACAAAGGGGCACATTGCATACCATTTCCCAAACTTATTTTCCATAGATATCTTTTCTCATGCAGCATCTCAAGGCACTCATTTTCTGGTAAATGCTGCTATATTCCATCAGAGAGAACAAGAAAGTCGACCAGTTTTCCTAAGTCTACTAACATTTGAAGGAAGAACTGACACACTTTAGTGCACTCTGAATCCCCTTTGGCATGAGTGTGCTAGGCCAAGGGAATGGGAGGCTGCAAATGTGGAGGATTCTCAGGCCCCTTGCTCGAAATCCTCTCTCCCATACTTTCCACAAATCAGGGAGCATTTGGATGGTAGAGTTTCTCTAGAAAGGAGAATTTCATCACTCAGTTCATCTTCACTTTCCTCCTAGCCGAGTGGGGAGAAAACAGCAGCAGCAACTAAGGGTCTGGGTGAGGTGCTAGTGGTTTTGGGTGAGGGGATTCCACAAACAAGATCCAGTGACCGGTGGAAGAGATGAGCCATCAAGAGGTGGAAGAGCAATGTAAAGGGAGAAGTCAGAGAGAGCCAAAGATAGACTACACCCACTCTGAAGTTACAGTTATGTGGAGGTTCTCCGCTCTCAGTGCTAATGAGAACAATCTCCACTGGCACACAGGATACTGATCCCTGAGCCAGTCACCAAAAGGAATTTATTCAGTTGGCAAGGGAGATGAAGATCCAGTTTTGTCATAGCTATGTCTAAATGAAAATGTAACCAAAAGTCACCTCTGACATGTTGGCTCCCTCGGAGATCTCAGATTTCTCATTTCCATGTAGAAGGAAAGGGGGAAGCGGCCACATTTTTTAGTGCCTTCTGTGGGCATAGGGCTGTCAATGTCTTACCCATTTGCTCTCATGAGCCTTCTGAGAGAGGAGGCTGGTAGGGATCAGCCCACTCTTTTTATTGCTCTATCCTCCCTATCAAATAACAAAGGAAAGTATGGTTTCTCTATCCACCTTTCCAGGTACCTCTCGATGATGACCTTATCGTCAGCACAGGATACAGCAGTGGCTTGGCTATGGTACATGTGAGTATTTAATTGAGACCAGCAGGGAGTCATGTGTCTATTTTGTACTAGGTAACATAAAAGCCAGGGACTTTGCCACAAAGTCACAGAAATCTGGGCTTAGTAATCGTGACTAAGGTAGAATTCATTTATCTGATTATTTCTGGCAATCTTTGTAACTGTCCTCGCTATTTTTTAAAACAACCATGTTAGTCCTTGTATATATACATTCTGTTTATTCACAGAAATTATATATATAATTTTATATAGGTATATAACTTTAATGATCATATATGTATCTACACATAAATGTGTGTGTATATATGTATATGCAAATGTGTGTGTCTTCTTTCATTAGCAATAGTCATATCTCATTTATCTAGCATCTTTGGGGATTGATGCATTATATGCAAAGATGTAAAGACTTAAGTTTCTCTATTTTAACCACTTGGCAGTTGCAAATTTTTCTAAGCTATATATGTGTATCCATGCACTTTTAAACTGCATGTTCTGAGCATAAATTAACATTCTATTGATGATTTCAATCATGCTTTTATCTTTAGTACTTGTATTCCTTCAAGGACCATATATAAGATTTCATAGGGGAGAGTGGATTGCCTATTTTTCTGTCACTTCTGGTTTCTTTCAATATGCCTCCTTCTGCCGGGTGTGGTGGCTCATGCCTGTAATCCCACCACTTTGGGAAGCCAAGATGAAAGGAGTGCCTGAGCCCAGGAGTTCGAGGCCAGCCTGGGCAACATGGCGAGATCTTGTCTATACAAAAAATCAAAAACCAGCCAGGTGTGGTGGCATGTGCCTGTTGACCCAGTTATTCGAGGTTGAAGCAGGAGGATCGCCTGAGCTCAGAAAGTTGAGGCTGCTGTGAGCCATGATCGTGCCACTGCACACCAGCCTGGGTGACAGAGTGAGACTCCAACTCAAATAAATAAATAAATAATGACATACCTACTTCTGGCAGCATCCCTGCCCATCTACACACACCTATAATGTGTTGTTTTCTATGATGGTGTGTGGACAGAGAGTAACTTGTAAGGTTATATGTAAATTAACCTTAACTTGTACAGGCTCAAGGATGAGAGCCTTGGGAACTCTCCCACAGCATAAGGTGCTCAGATTTGATCATATTGGAACAAAATTCTGACTGGTTTCAGAAGTCTTTTTTTTTTTGCTTACTTTGGGATGCCAAGCTTTGTTTCAGACTGTGGAGTTTGCTGAAAGTCCAGCTGCTGGAAAAATGAGTCATTTATGTACACCATTTGTAGGAATATGAAAATGATACTTTAAGCATCCCATTTGCAGTGGCAGTGCTGCCATATACCTTTTTCACTTTCCCGTTTTAAATAGAATCTTCTTTCTTACTTTTTCCAATGTAGGTAAAAACTGTAGTTCACAAAACCAGTACCTCTGAGGAATTTTGCAGCTTTTATCTGAAAATTGACACCCAGGACATTGAAGGTACAATAGTATGATTTATACTGTAATTTTGGCTAAACTAAAAATGTTCAATAGAGAGCTTCCCTGATAAGAAAAATGTGCCTACTCAAAAACCAAAATGTCTTCATCAAATTCTTTCGCAGGTTGACAGCCAAGTGAACATTACTGCCATTTATTATAATAGATGTAACTCTTTAATAAGACTTGAAAACTGGCCACACACAGTGGCTCATGCCTGTAATCCCAGCACTTTGGGAGCCGAGGATGGAGGATCACTTGAGGCCAGGAGTTCAAAGACCAACCTGGACAATATAGCATGACTCTCTTTCTATTTTTTAAAAATTTTTTAAATAGTTGGAAACTAATATTAAATAGCAATAAGTAAGCTAAATGTATTTGCTATTGATCAAGAAGGTGTTTTGCCTAACTATGTTACTTTTAAAGAGTGTAACTAGTTGTAAAGCCACAGGGAGGTCTAATTCCAAAACCTTGGATTTATATTACTTTTGTGTTATGTTCTAGTTCAGGACCCTGAATTCTCTTACAACCATGTTGGTTTTCCATCCCTTAGCCTTTCTGTATTCTGAGGGGTCCAGCAAAGCACATTTTGCCAGCTTCATCATTAACTTGGTCTCTCCAGTACTTACAGTCTTTTCTTTAAATGTGTCCCTCACCTTCTTTTTTTTTTTGAGTTGGAGTTTCACTCCGTCACCCAGGCTGGAGTGCAGTGGCATGCTCATGGCCACCCCAGCGTTGAGCTGCTGGGCTCTGGCGATCCTTCTGCCTCAACCTTCCAAGTAGCCAGAACTACAGGCGCATGCTACCACATCCGGCTTATTTTTGATTTATTGTAGAGATGAGGTCTCGCCAAGTTGTCCGGGCTGGTCTTGAACCCACGGGCTCAGGCAATCCACTCGCCTTCCCCTCCCAAAGTGCTGGGATTATAGGCTGAGCTACTGAGCCCAGTACCGCCCCCCCCAACTTTTTTAACCTGTGATGTTCACTTCCCTCTGCTGATTGGCTCTGCTTTCCCAATCCAAAAGCAAATCCACTTGTCCACTCCAGTCACCGTTGTCCCCAGGCTCAGCACGAATGCTGCTGCCTCTGCCCTAATATCTTCCCTCTGTGGCGCTGAAGCCCATTCTTACAAGAAAGTTCCCAACTATCAAGAAATCCAGGCATCTGCTCTTTCTTCCTCCAACATCTCCCAAACATATTACCCTTACATCTTTATCTTAAATGACTTCTACCTTAAATTATAAGTTCTTTGCTGGTGTTATCAGTAGCCATGAATTTCCAAGTCACCAAAAGTGCCAACTTCCAAATCATAAGTCATTTTTAAGTATGTTCAGAGACTTGCTCCTTAATGATTCTGTTCTGACAGGTTCCAAAACAGCTGCAAACAGTTGACTCTCATATTTGTTTGTTTGTTTGTTGTGTGGACCAGCATCCAGCTACAGAGGCTATGGCGGCTCGGATTACAAACGCATAGTAGCATGTGCCAGGTGAGCCCGTTTCCACGAAGGGGGTACATATTTCAAGGTCTCACTTTTGTTATAGCACTATTTTTTTTTTGCATATTTTTGAATTTGTAACATACCCAGAAGATATAAGATTGTTGAGTTTTTTA
Organism: Tarsius wallacei; assembly: GCA_963574415.1. Classification (NCBI taxonomy): domain Eukaryota; kingdom Metazoa; phylum Chordata; class Mammalia; order Primates; family Tarsiidae; genus Tarsius; species Tarsius wallacei. The sequence goes on along the minus strand of CAUYQG010150354.1, from coordinate 14,263 downwards.
ATGGAGAACATAACAGTATTCTTAAATAGATACTTAAAGAACAGTTTTGGTTTTGCAAACAGTATAATATTAATTTTTCTGTCATCCGAAAGGGTAGAGATCTGATCTAAGTATTAGGAAAAGAAAATACAAAGAATTCTCTCATAAGAAGCTCCTAGTCTCTTACTTTAAAAAAAAAACACATCTACCCAACAAAATCCCTGGTCATTATCAGCCAGTGGTTCTCAACTCAGGCTACACATTGAAGACAGCTGGAGAGCTTTTGGAACTGTCCAAAGCTCAGACCTCACCCCCAGAAGCCATGCTAATGGTAGCCAGGGCTGAGAACCACTGATGTTTAACCCCCTGCTGACTAAATACAGAGGCCTAACTTGGCCATTGTGTTAGTTTCCTATTGCTGCTAGGTAACAATTTTTTGTAAACTTAATGACCTAAAACAACACAGATATATTATCTTATAATTCTGAAGATCAGAAGCCATAAAATCGAGGAGTAGGCAGAGCTTCCCCTGGAAGCTCTAGAGGAGAATCAATTTCCTTGCCTTTTCCAGATTCTAGAGGCTGCCCGTTTTCCTTTGCTTGCAGCTCCTTCCTCTGTCTTCCATGCCAGTGTCTTCCAGTCTCTCTGTCTCTCTCCGTCTCTCTCTGTCTCTCTCTCTCTCTCTCTCTCTGACTGTGATTCCTTGCTCTTCCATCATCTCCTTCTTGGGCTCTCCTGTTTTTCTCCTATAGGAAGACCCTGTGATTACACTGGGCCTACCCAGATAATACAAAATAATCTATCTCAGACTTTTAAGCTGAAAAGTTCCTTTTGCCACATGAAGTAACACAGTCACAGGTTCAGGGGATTAGAACATGGATATCCTTGGGGGTCATGATTCTGCTTACCACAGGCCACCATCCTAAAATGTTTATGGGACTGTAGGTTTTTTTAAATATGCAGACATTTTTGGCTTTGGTGATTACACAGAGTGAAACAGTTAGTGGCAGACCCAGGACTGGAACACAGACTTCTTTCCTATTCTTTCCATTACCCTTCAATTCCTCCCGTTGTGTTCTGTCTTCTTAACCCTTTGTGTTGCCCATAGCACTGATATCTAAGGATGGCATTTTGCTGTTTTTACTTATAATCACATGTGAATCAAAGTACTCAGCATAGATAACTTGGAAATTCAATAGGGCTATGTAAAAGATTAGAGCTGAAGGGGACTTTAGGAATGTAGAGTAATTCTCCTATTTTATAAATAAACAAATTGAGACTCAAAGAGGTAAAGTCACCTGTCAAGTTCTCGCAGAGGCAGAGCCAGGGGCTCAAATCCCCAAACCCTGATGCTCAATCCAGTGTCTAAACACCTCTTTCAATCTGAGACCCTGATCCCAAGGAACAGCTGTTTCTCTGCCTTCCCATCACCCAGCTGTGCCCCAGCCTTGTTTCTGGTCTCAAGCCCAGTCACTCTCTTCTTGGGATTTCTTCACTGTTAAGACCTACTTGCTTCCTCGTCAGCATTCCTTCCTTCAAGCATTATCCTGCTTCCTTCCTTGGCCAGCCCATGCTGTCTGTCCTGCTCAAACATCTTTCCTCATTCCCTGATGTCTTTCCGTTAAGGCCTTTTCCTTTCTCCACACAGCTTCCTCCTCCTAACTGCCATTTCTACTCTCGGGTGCCTATCGGCTGGGGAGGGGCATGATCACAGTTATGTTTAAATCCATAACAGTTGGCACACAGAAATGTGAGCAGAGCTAGACTCAGTGAATGGGACCCTCCAGGGAGGTACCTGGGATCATCAAGAAGGGTTGGCTCTCTAATAGGAGGGTAGGACACCTGTGGGATAGACCCTGCCAGTAAGTACTCAAGTGGCCTTCAGCAAATCAGCTTACTTCTCTGGGCCTCATCTGTAAAGCAAAGATATTGCATTAGCTTACCTCGAAGTTTCTGCCAGTTCTAATTGTCCACAACTCTGCTATATATAAAAAGGCTCTTATGAAAAAGCTCTTATAAAAAACTCATTCATTTGACTTTCTTGACAGAAGACTTAATTCCAGATTGTCAATATACAAAGGAAAGCAAGTAGAAATGCAATATTGAATGTTCTATCCTTTGGTTTTTACAAATTAGGGACAGAATGTTCCAAAAAGGCGGGTGGAACATGCTTTTGGCTCTGTGACACTGAAGTTAGGTTGGGTAAATTCCAAAGTAACTGTGTAGTACTTATTCATGTAAGAAATTCTTTGCCTTTAAATACTCTCTCTCCTGATTAAGAAATGCCAGCACGCAGTTGCTGTGTTCAGAAGGCCTCTTTCGTGTATTTAGCTTTTTACAACCTCTCTGTTGTATTCATAAGAAAGGAAAAAAGGATTTCATTTCTCTCGCAACAAAATGCCTTTGGGGAAGATTGCTGGTTTTGGCAGCAGGCAAAAGACTTCTTGAAAGGAGAATTTCTGTTTCACCATTGAAACAGTCTCCATGGCAACCAGTCATCAAGTCTGCAGCAACCTTTTCATAGACACTCTCCACTCAGGAGGCCCTTCTCCATCCTGTTGACAAAGTATTTGCATCTGTGAGCAAGAGTTCTCTGCTGCTACCCTCTGATTAGGGAGATGTTCAGATGTCACATTACAGTTCCAAGATGACATATTCTGTTTTAAATTGTGAATTTGGTGAAGGATGGGGTTAAATTGTTATGAGTCAGAGATATTCCAATAGTTTTAATTATTGTGGTAAATATGACATCTAAAAGTTCTAATAAGGATTGTTTTATGTATGCTCTATGAGGTGTGATTGAGGAAAATAGCTTGCATAATATCTCTTGTTTCACTAATACTCATCCGTGTAGGTGAGATCAATTCATTTTCCCCTTATGAAGCTATCTTCCAGTTTCTTCCTTTAATCCTGACTGTTCTTCCAAGCTCCACTCACAAATACCCAGCTGCCTGTCAAGCACCTTGAGGTGAGGCTGGAACCTGAAATCAACTTTTGTAGAACCACACTCCCCCTGCCCAGTCCCTGTCTCGGCCCCACCACATGGTCTCTTTTTTAAGTTCTCCAACTTGAATGGTAGCGCCAAGACTCTACCACCCAAAAACAAAGTCTTGGAATTAAAAAGATACATTTAAAACATAAATTTATACTTCTTCACACATAACTTTACAAATAAGATAATGAACTTAGAAAGGAGAAATGATTTATGGAAATCTCTCAGCAGAACTGGGATAAAACCCAAGTTTCCTGATTCCCCATTTCTGTATTCTTTTCTCTCTTACAAAAAACAATAACAACAACAAAAAACTTCGATTTTACTCCCTTTGCATTTCTCCTTAACTTCCTACTAGCACAATTCCTAGACAAGGGACAGTTCTTAAAACACTATTCTTTAAATAAAGCATCTGTTGTGAAAAATTTAGAAAATACAAAAAAGCATGAAAAAGGATAATCACACTATCTAGGGAAAGTAGCTACTAATATTTTCATATATTTTCTTCCAGCTTTTTCTTGACATGTTTATTGAGTCTCTTTTCAATATACAGCTAATTTTCTCCTTTGGATATGCTTCATTAGAAAAAAGGACTAAAGCGAGAATCAGAAGACCTGGATTCATATGCAGTGCTGCATGAACTAGCCATGTGATCTTAAACAAGTGCCTTACTCTCATCCTTGGTTTCCCCAGAATAGTGATCCATTGAGACTATTGGTCAAGTGAGGAAAAAGAATGGATGACTCAAAGATCTCTTGCAACTTTAAAATTCAGAGGTTATAACCCATGTAACATATAGAAGCAAACAAATGGAGACAAATTTAAAAATTAAGGTCTGCTAAGAAATAGGGTTCTTTCTTAAAGAATCTTATTCGTTTATTTATTACATTTCCTAATCTCCTACTTATTTTAGCTACAAGCCCAACAGTAGAGAATCATCGTCTGGATCCTCCCATGCAGTGATGGATATCTCTTTGCCTACTGGAATCGGTGCAAATGAAGATGACTTAAAAGCTGTAAGTGTTTTCTTTTAAATAGTATTGTGCATGCTTTATTTTCTTTTCTGAATTATGTTATAGCCAAATATATTCCCTTTCATTTTAATGTGCCACTTTTATAGAATCACCCAGAATATTTTTTTCAGAACAATAATCTACCTAAATTTTGATACATCAGAGTGAAATGAGGCTGGGGGCAGTAGCTCATGCCAGTAATCCCAGCACTCTGGGAGGCCGAGGTGGTGGTATCACTCAAACCCCGGAGTTGGAGACCAGCCTGGGCAACATAGAGAGACCTCATCTCTACAAAAAAAAGTTTGAAAATTGGCTGGGCATGACAGTGCACGCCTATAGCCCCAGCTACTCAGTAGGGTAAGGCAGAAGGATCGCCTGAGCCCAGGAGGTCTAGACTGTGGTAACCCATAATTGTGCCACTGCACTCTACCCTGGGCAACAGAGAGAAACTCCAACTAAAAAAAAGTGAAGTGGGAGCATATACTTGCATGGTTGGAAAAATATGAGTGCATAACGCTAATGTGTTCAGTCTTTTTCAAGAAGAAAAATTGCTCTTCATCTTTTTTGAACAGTGGGTCACATTCCTATGACTTTACATCTCATCAACAGATGAACGCATCTGAACAAAAAGATAATGAAATTAAATTCAGACCTTTTCCTTTCCTCCCACAGCTTGTGGAAGGGGTGGATCAACTATTAACTGATTACCAGATCAAAGATGGACATGTTATTCTGCAGCTGAATTCGGTAAGCCCCAACTCTTGCCATTTTTTCCTTTACTATTACCACTCAAAATTTACAGGCTAAAATATCATGGATATCTTCTCTCCCATCACCTTCTTAAACCCTTGAATTTGTCCAACAGATTCCCTCCAATGATTTCCTGTGTGTCCGATTCCAGATATTTGAACTTTTTGAAGTTGGGTTTCTTAGTCCTGCTACTTTCTCAGTGTATGAATACCACAGACCAGGTAATCAACTCTGCTCTAAAATGTCTTCAGAAGATTGCTTTGTGTTCTTTACAGAGCATTTAAAAATCCATTCGAGTCTTGTAAATTGTGTATATTGCCTCTCTTAGAGACCACTCTTCATAAAAGTCCCAACTTGAGCATCCAAACTACTGCATCCAAACTGCTATACACAAGCTACTTCTTGACACTGAGCAAATCACTTCACCTCTCAGTCCTAAGTTTCTTCATCTTTAAATTACCTGGATTATATTGCCTCCAACTTTAAAATTCTTTGCCTCATGTTTATCTGTGTTGTTCACTTTTTGTATTCATTCCATCTCTCCTTTATAGGAAAGGTCACTTTATTTTTATTTTTATTTTTTATTTTTTGAGTTGGAGTCTCACTCCGTCGCCCAAACTGGAGTGCAGTGGCCGCTCCCGGCCACTGCAGCCTCGACCTGCTGGGCTCTGGCGATCCTTCCATCTCAGCCTTCCAAGTAGCTGGAACTACAGGCGCGCGCTACCACGCCCAGCTAATTTTTTATTTATTGTAGAGATGAGGTCTCGCCAAGTTGCCCAGGCGGGTCTCGAACCCCCGGGCTCAGGCAATCCACTCACCTCAGCCTCCCAAGGCGCGGGATTACAGGCCGAGCCACCGAGCCCGGCTGGTCACTTTATTTTTATAAGCCTCCCAGAACAACTTCCACCTCATCTATATTCACCTTACATCTGATAGATAGTTCTATCCTAGCAGCTGTCACATTGCATTGTAATTGTCTGTATGTCTTTCTCAGCAGTCCCAGAATGTTTTCATTCTTGTGTCCCTAGAATCGAACACAGTGTCAGGTATATAATGTGAACTCAGTAAGTATTTTATTCTAAGTTTTTGTTGTTGTTTGTTGCTGTTTGAGACAGGGTCTCACTCTGTCAGCCAGGCTGGAGTAGAGTGGCATGATCATGATGATCACAGCTCATGGCAGCCCCAAACTCCCAGGCTCAGGAGATCCTCCTACCCCAGCATCCCGAGTAGCTGGAATACAAGCTATGCCACCATGACCAGCTAATTTTAAAAATTTTTTTGTAGAGATGAGTTTTCATTAGGTAACCCAGGCTCGAACTCCTGGGCTCAAGCAGTCCACCTGCCATGGCCTCCCCATGTGCTGGAATTACAAGGCGTGAACCACTGCACCCGGCCTCAATAAGTATTTGTTGAATGAGTGGTCCTACATTTGACTACTCAGCCACTTCTGAGAATGTTAAATGATTAGAGAGATCTTATTTGTTCACAAGACAGATGACTTCACCTTGGGCAGTTCTATTTGTTAGAAAAACCAAACTCTGGCATACATTCATTCATTCTAGTTTTATACTCCAAAATCACATAGAACATACCTAATCACTCTTCCCCTTGAGCATATATATGCTTTTATTCTATTGTTCAGCCTGAACAATTACAATTCTTTCAATAGATCCTCATATAACATAATTTATTTTTCTTATGGAAACATCATGTATTTTCATGCTGAGAAATGAATATTGAACAGGAAAATTTCACGCACAGAACTAAGCTAACAAGGGGAGATCTTTCTGAAGGCAGAGGTTCCCTTCCCAAGACAGGCAATTCATGATTTACCTTCCCCAGGCCTTAACTATAAAAAGAAGGGTTTGGAATAGGTGAGTGCTGAGACCACGTGGAAGAGACTTGCTCATTAGTAAATGTGTTGTCCATCAATCAAGCCACTTCTCTTAACCACACTTTCATTGCTACAGATAAGCAGTGCACCATGTTTTATAGTACTTCCCATAACAAGCTTCAGAAGGTCTGTGAAGGCGCCACGTGCAAGTGTGTAGAAGGTAAACTTCATCGAACATGTTTAGGCTGCGTGCTTGTTTAAAGCAGCCGCTCATAATCTGAGGTTAATCTGGGGGAAGCTGTTTTACAAGCTGTCATTTCTCAGCAGTAGAAATGTAATCTCAGCTGCTTGAAATCTTATGGTTCCTTGAGCTTTATAAAGCTATTTCTCCACAACTCATGAGCAATCTGATGGTTTACCTACTGTGCAGGGGCAGAGAAACCCCATCCAGATGGTTGTTGGATAGCATAAGAGTGATATGATGGGAAACTTTACTTTCAGCTTGTCTTTTTAGCATAATAGGACCACGACCCAAGAGAACAGAGGCTCGAGACTAAGCTATTAGTGTCTCTTTCCTTCCCCTTATACTTCCCAGTTAACATAATTCTTTGTTTATTGTCCAGTTCCAGTTAGTCTTTTTATAAGTCAAAGACAACCTTTTTGGCCAAGGAAAGGATTGAGAACTCTAATAATCAACTGCTGGCTTAATGAGGGTCTGGGTTGGTTTTGGTTTTGTTCTTTTCAAAATTCTTAGTATCTACACATTTTCTACATATTTACTGTGCCATTTTATAGCTATAAAATTATAATTTTATGATTAAAATTATAATTATCAAATTATCATTTTGGGTCCTTCAAGGGACTTCTGATTATACCCTATTTGGAAAAATTCCCTCCTTTCTTCAAGGGAAGAAAACACATTTCTAAAGACCTGAATGTTGAGTACCACCCATTCTAAAATTGTCTTATGCTCAAGATTTTGTTTGGTTTTGTTTTTGCTTTATATGTTTCAACTTATGGAAAAGGAGAAAATGGGCAGATCTTAGGAATCTGACATTTGTACAATTGTTATCTCTGGGTTATCTCTGGGTCATGAGAAACCACGTTGACTCCCAGAGAGAGGTCTACTTTTTTTACATTTACCTGATTTGACCATTTTTCACAAAATCCAGCTGACTGTGGGCAAATGCAGGAGGAATTGGATCTGACAATCTCTGCAGATACTAGAAAACAAACAGCATGTAAACCAGAGATTGCATATGGTAAGTTCAAGGGTTCAATATTTTTCCTTTAAACATGACATGTTGTGAATACCTAATCAGTTAGAAAGATCAAAAACTACACAGTGATTATATGGATACAACATCGTGTATCAATTTTCAGCATTAACATGCAAAGTTATTTATTCTTCAGCAAATAAATCTGATTTTCATTAAAAATGATAGAAGTGACATGCACACCCAGCCAAGATACTTTAATAGATCTTTTTTAATTCAGGCATTGAAACATATCCATAGAGAACTTTAAGGGGCCACAGAGGTATAAGATTTCAGTTCTTATGCTTCCAGTTGATAGACCACAGGCAGAAGCAATGGCAGTTTGGGTGGGGCGGGGTTGGTTTTTTAAAAAAAAATCTTCAGGGTAAAAATATAAACACCAAATAATTTTAAATATATGTAGGATTGCAATTCATGTTTGAGACTCTCTCCACTTCAAAAGGAGAATCTAGTTTTCCAGAGCTCTGAGCTAAATCATTGTCCAAGGACAGTTGTAGCCAGTTCCTGAAAGAATGATCTTTGTTTTCAATCCATAGTTTTTTGTTTTTGTTTTATTTTTTGAGACAGGATCTCACTCTGTAACACAGGCTGAAGTGCCGTGGCATGATCACAGCTCACTGCAGCCTTAACCTCCTGGGCTCGGGTGATCTTCCACCTCAGGCTCCCAAGTAGCTGGGACTACAGGCACACACTACTATGCCTGGCTAACTTTTTTTTCATTTTTATAGAGACAAGGTCTCGCTATGTTGCCCAGGCTGGTCTCAAACTCCTGGGCTCAAGCAATCCTCCCACCTCGGCCTCCCAAAGTGGTGGGATTACAGGCATGAGCCACTACACCTGGCCTCTATCCATAGTTTTTGAAGTTTATTTCTAACTTTTTTTTTTTTTAAGAAAGAGAGAGCACATATTGTGTGATATCTCAAGTCTTTTTTTTTTTTTTTTTTTTTTGAGTTGGAGTCTCATTCCATTGCCCAGGCTCGAGTGCAGTGGCACGCTACTGGCCACCGCAGCCTCGACCTGCTGGGCTCCGGCGATCCTTCTGCCTCAGCTTTCCAAGTAGCCGGAACTACAGGCATGAGCTTCCACACCCGGCTAATTTTTGATTGTAGAGACGAGGTCTCACCAAATTGCCCGGGCAGGTCTCAAAACCGCAGACTCAGGCAATTCACTTACCTCGGCTGCCCAAAGTGCTGGGATTACAGGCTGAGCCACCAAGCCCAGCCGATATCTCATATCTTTTTTTGAAAATTAGAAGGATGATTTATAAATTTGAAAATAAGTACATCTGATTTGGTACTCTGTGTTTCATATATTTGTTTCTCACTGGAGTCCCACAAGAACCCTTTGAGGTAACAGGATTATCACTATTTTGCTAGTGAAGAAACTGAGGCTCAGGGAGATTAAATAATTTGCTCAAGGTGATGCAGCAAGTAAGTAGTAGAACTAATACACATCCTGGTCTCCAGCATCATTTTCATCATAGTCTACTGAATTCTCTTAATAGAAATACAGCTATCAGAATGAATTTTGTATGGCTTATAGGATTTCTTTCCATTGAATTTATCTTCGTTGTTTTTTGTTTGTTTATTTGAGTTGGAGTCTCACTCTGTCGCCCAGGGTGGAGTGCAGTGGCACACTCACAGCCACCCAGTGTCAACCTGCTGGGCTCCGGCAATCCTTCCAAGTAGCCAGAAGTACAGGCACATGCTATTATGCCCAGCTAATTTTTGATTTATTATAGAGACAAGGTTTTGCCAAGTTGCCTGGGCTGGTCTCAAACCCACTGGTTCAGGCAATCCACTCACCTTGGTCTCCCAAAGTGCTGGGATTACAGGCTGAGCCACCAATTTTTTTTTTTTAAAGCTAAAAATCTGCCTGACTCAGCCAAGACCCACTGCAATTTTTAAAATGCATCAAGACTTGAAGAGAATACTATATTATTTTAACAAACAAATACTGGTAGCTCCCACCTATAATCTCAGCACTTTGGGAGACCAGCCTGGGCAACTTGGTGAGACCTCATGTCTACAATAAATCAAAAAATTAGCCAGGCGTGGTGGCGCATGCCTGTAGTTCCAGCTACTTGGAAGACTGAGGCAGAAGGATCACCTGAGCCCAGCAGGTCGAGGCTGCAGTGGCCGTGAGTATGCCACTGTGCTCCAGCCTGGGTGACAGAGTGAGACTCTGACTCAAATTTTAAAAAAAAGGATCTTACTAAATTATTTATTCCCTCCATTTTATAACTATTTTAACTCTAAACTATCAGAAATCTATTTTAACATGGAGAATAAATGCAATCTGGATTTATTGTATTACTTTCGAGAAAAGACTTAATTGGCTTTTTCTGGAGACGACAGGCTACTACTGGAATAACAGAATACAAACAAAAAAGTAGTTCCCTCTGGCTACTCATTCCCATACAGTAGATACATTGCCCATGTCCACCATAAAGATTTATGAATCTGAGATTCAGAACATTTTTCATCCATATTAAGCTACTAATTTACATAGCCTTTGGTTCTGTCCAACTGACTTCACCCATCTACCTATCTATTGATCTATCATTTATCTATTTATCTATCTATATTTGGGATAGACCCATAGACTTGAAAGAGCTCAAAATGGACAAACCTTTTAGGTCAGTCACTTCAACACCATCAAAAGCAAAATAAAAGGAATATTTTCTGGGGCCACATAGACAGCCCTTCAAGCGGGTCCTTCTAGATCAGAGGTCAAACACATTGTGCATCAGACACTGGTGTCTGAAGAGAAAACAGGATTGGAGGTGGCTCGTGTTAGGTAGTTGGCAATCCAAGCAAGAGTAAGTGAGAAAAGAGAATCCTATTAGAAACCAAAGTCAAAGTCAATGGAGCTATATGAGGAAGCAATTAGTCACCCATGGTAGGCCTAAATAATAGGCAAAGCCTCCCTCGGTGGCCACCAAGAGAAAAAGGAAAGGGGCCTTCAAAGGGTGGCCATGGTCATGACACCACTAATCTCAAAAGATCTGCATCTGAACTTTACATCTAACAAAAGTTAAATATTGTTTGTTTTATGCACTTCTGTTATTTAATTTAGTATGGCTCTTATCTTAATCAGCCTGTTCTATAATAGTGGACAGGGTTAATGATTCTAATAGATTGAGAAATTGAATCATACTGAGGGGATTTGGGAAAGCTTCTTGGAAGAAATAAGATCTACCTAGAGAGCCCATAATAGTTTGTCATGCTTCATTTCTCATTTGTTTGACAAATTCTAGTTTCTATTGAACATGACATTAATGGCACTGATTGAATTGTTTCATTTTTGTTTTGTTTTTTTTTTTTTACCAGCTTACAAAGTTAGCATTAAATCCATCACTGAAGAAAATGTTTTTGTCAAATACACTGCAACCCTTCTGGATATCTACAAAACTGGTGAGAATTCATTCCTCCATTGTTTCATTCATCAACTATTTAGTACTTACTATGTGCCAGGCAGTAGGCTATGTATATTAGACACAGAGGATACAACTTGAATAAGATAGCCCAGGTTCCTACCTAATTACAGCTTATATTCTACTTGGGAGACTTTTTTTTAAGGTGTTCATATAAATTTTTAAAATTGTATTTTAAAGATGGGGTACAATTCAGGATTAGGTACATAAGTGGTCATCGTACAGGTAAAGTTTGGGCCTTCCTTTGGTTCTCACTTCCGCCTGGTTTGAGATCCAGGTGCCCTTATTGATGTTATGTGCTCCTCCCCCAGGAGTGTCCCACTACTGCCGATCTCTTTCATGTAGTATTATGATTAATGTTCAGGGTCCACTTATGAGTGAGAAAATGTGGTACTCAGATTTTTGTTTCTGTGATAGATCCCTGAGTATTATAGACTAAATACACTCAAGTTGCTGCAAAGTCCATAATTTTGTCCTTCTTTATGGCTGCATAATAGTCTATTGTGTATATGTACCACATTTCATATAAATATTTTTTATTGAATCCTTTTTTATCTAACCTCAACAAAACAGTTTGATATGTTGTCCCATTGTTCTTTTTAGTACCAGACCAACAAAAATCATAATCCTTCTTGAAAGTCTTCAACTTTTCATGTTAAGTTATTTAGAACATTTTAAAAATAAAATAGTTGATTTATCTCATCATGATTCAAATTTCTTATCTTATTTATATCTTTCAAAAAATTGTTTTCATATTTCAGTAGATATATATTTTATAATAAATAGACAATAAAACTAAATTGCAATCATATGTTTATGCTGATTTTTTTTCTCTTTTGAAATTCCATAAAGTATTTCAAGTCTAAAAATGTTTGACTTTTTTTTTTTTGAGATGGAGTCTCACTGTGTTGTTCAGACTGATCTCAAATTCCCAGGCTCAAGAGATCCTCCTTCCTCAGCCTCCCAGCTTGATTATTTCTAACCATACTCCAGAATCTAAGATTCTAGTAATACTTTTCAAAGTTTTATTTGCTTTATCGACACCCTATTAAAATTTTTTTCTAGCTTCTACTATTTCAAAAGTTTCACTGTATGGAACTTATTTGTGATGTTATTTTATTTTAATTTATTTTTCTTTATTGATGGTCAAAATTTTTTAAAATTTGAACCCTAGTTGCCATTCTAATGAAATAAATAAATAAGTAAATATGGAAACGATCTTTCCACAGTCCAACTTTGGAACACCATTTGCATCTCAAGCAATAATAAGCCATTCTTTTTTTACTGAAAGCAAAGGGCTTCTGATTCCAGAAATACAAATTGTTGGTTTTATTTTGTACTGATTCTTCCACAGTATCAAAAGACATTCCAGACTATTCTGAATTTTTTGTAGCAACGGAGGATTCCCAAGCTGCAGTATTTTATTAGTATCATTTCTTCTTTGTCCTTCTGTAGACTCAAAGATTCATTTGTATGATATTTAAAGGGAAGCATTAGGAAACCTTTGCATACTTTCTCTCTCCATTCTGGCTGTTCATTTTTTATCTTTATAAATTTTGAATGTATGTAAATATCAAAATACCCCACACTTACACAAGAATTGCTGCACACTAATGATGAAAGCCCTTTAGAATCAAGGGCAAGCTATGCAGTTTGAGGATAATGATAAATTGGCATTTCTCCTAAAGCACAGGGTACTTCGAGTGGATGGAAATATAGATGGAAAAAAAGATGAGTGACCGCTGGAACCAGGGTTAATTAACACTTCTTTCTCTTCTTCTGAATGTGCTTGAAATTTTTCAAACAAAAAGGTTTTTAAAATGATAAGGCCTCACACAGCCACACTGTTTACTATGACAGGGGCTGAATTGGCAGATTGTTCTGAGACTGTTGCTGCACTAGGAATCTGTGATTGGGACGGCCTAAGAGAATTAGCTAGAACTAATGGGTGTACACTAAACTTTATATTACTAATGAAAGTTTACCATCTACACAATTACTGTTATAGACTATTTACCAACAAGTTCAGAAGTTTTTCGGGATTTAACAATTAAGATGACTCTGCCGGAGTTTAACAATTGGATGTCAGCCCTGAATATACAGCAATAAAGCGGAAGGTTCTAGTCTAGCCAGGGAGACAGACATGTGGGTAAAACATTGTGACAGAAATTCAAGTATAAAAATAAGAGGGAGACAGAAAGATATTTAAGACAAAGATTAACAAGGAATATTTTACTGGATACTGTGAGAATTGAAGAAGGGTTTAAAGATGAATGAACTCCAACAGGCCAATGTGGGGCGGAATGTATTCCAGGTAGGAGAACTGACTACTTCTGAGTTCTTTGGAAATCCCAAAGTTATTGTTCTTAATGTTTTTCAAGTCTTCCACATCTTGTACTTTTCTACAAAGTTGACCATTGTCAGCTACTAAATACTTCTATATTTTATTATATACCACATGGAGATTAATTTTATTCAACTATAGAGAGGTTCTTTTAATTCTAGGTCTATAAAAGTAATAATAACAAGCACTTTTTAATATATTAGCCCATTTAATCTCTCAAAAATTCTACAAGGAGAGTTTTAGTATCATGCCCATTTTCCAGATGAGGTGTCTAAGCCTTTTTACAAGAACATAAATCATTTGCCCAGTGCCACACAGCAAGGAAGTGGCACACTTGAGGTTTAACCCACATAGTCTTTTTGTTATTGTTATTGGAGTCTCACTTTGTTGCCCAAGCTATAGTGCAGTGGCACACTCACAGTCACCGCAGCCTCAACCTGCTGGGCTCAGGCGATCCTTCCGCCTCAGCCTTGCAAATAGCTGGAACCACAGGCACGCGCCATCACACCCAGCTAATTTTTTGATTTATTGTAAAGATGAGGTCTCGTCAAGTTGCCTAGGATGGTCTCAAATCTGTGGGCTCAGGCAATCCTCTCACCTCAGCCTCCCAAAGTGCTAAGATTATAGGCATGAGCCAC
>CAUYQG010150346.1:0-71625 GCA_963574415.1 Tarsius wallacei | reverse complement strand
AATTTAATGACTCCCATTTTCAATCCTCTTTGATCAGAGGGGATAAAAATACTGATGTTTGGTCTATTACCTTCAGCTGTCAGTCTCCTATTTTGTTTAAATCTAGTCAACACTGATGGCCAGCATCTCTTAGGGTGCTGTGCAGTATTATAAAAATAAATCCATTTCATCTATATTGGAAAAGCATGATGGAAATGCTCTGAAAATGCAATCCATGTAAAAGACTTCTTATGTCACACATTGTAATTTTCAGAGTTGTTTTCTTAGCAAATAGAGTACCTGCTTTAATTTTTCCTCCATTTTGAAATGTGAAAGCCATTGATCAGAAGAGAGATGATTCAACTGAATTCATAAAAATCGAGTTCCTTTTGATTAGCTTTTGAGCCTCTGATGTTTTCCTTGAAAGTCACTAATATTAATTGGATCCAGTGGCTTTATTGATCCATGTTTATGACATACAGCTTAGTAGCATTAATAGATTTAGAATCTAACAAAAATAGGTGAGCATCTTTTCTAATTCTGAAAGATGTGCTAGTCCAAGGTCACCTTGTATTTTACATATCTTTTGAAACAGCTTCTATTTATAAGCAGATCTGTCCAGCAACAAAGCATGACCTTTGCAATATTATAGGACTTGTACCTTAACTTCTGCTAATTTCTTTCTCTTGGTAGCACTTTTCCATGCTCATTCCCTGATCCTCCATGTTCCAATTCCCTTTTCTGACACTGGGTTAACTCTCCCTGGTGTCATCAGATATTTGTGAATCTCTGGGTTAAATGTAATCACTTTCGATGATATAGCTAGATCAAACAGAAATGCAAATGCAGGCATTCTGATCCTAATCATTCTAATAACCCCAAAATGCTTAACCTCGATTTTTTTTAGGTTGTTAAAAGGAAGTCAACTTCAAGATTTGCATTTTGATTAAAAACACACCACATGAATACGTTTCTTGGGTTTTATAGATTACTGCTCATTTAGCACAGTGTTCTGTTTTTACCTTAGACCAATCTGTTCACAACTCCAAAAACATTAACAAAATAAAACAAACAACTTTCACTAGTTTCTGTTTCTGGTCTGGATATTAAATAATGTCAGTGAGTCACCGCTGGATATTAAATAATGTCAGTGAGTCACCGCTGTCTGATAAGTTTTTTTAATCAGATTATAAATACATATGTAATGAGGTTAGCAAGGGGTTGTGTGTGTGTGTGTGTGTGTGTGTGTGTGTCTTTACCCTTTGCAAGACAGAGTTTTTAAAATCAAAAGCATAGGGTGCAAATCCTTCTTCATCTGTTTACAGCCTTGCCTGCCTGTTCAGGCACGTGTGTTATTATGCAATGTTCAGGGGTCATAATGCTGGTCATAGGGAGTAATCCTAAAAGCTGTGTTCCCACACAGTAGGACAGCCTTCCATAGAGCGTTCCACACCAAATTTCCCGAAGTTTCACAGACGGTTATAGTTTCAGGTGTGCCTGATCTCAGTGGGGCACAGTTTAACTCCTATGTTTCCCTTGGAGATCTTTCAGGTACACAGACCTTTTCTTGTTTCTGTAACTAAGAGGATTGCCCCTTCCTCAACCCTGCCCCTACCCTCTGCCTCAACTAATCAGTCAGCAAGACCTGCTGACTCTACGGCAGCTACAGCTTCTGTCCATCCAGTCCACCCATCCTGCTCTCAAACCTCAGGATTTCCCTCTCCTTGCTTCCTCCCAACTGATTTCCCTGCCTTGGCCCTTTCTAACCCATCCTCCACAGAGAAGTCGGACCTAATTCCCTGCCTTTAAAATTCTTGATGGGCTTCCCATTGCTGTCAGGAGAACCTGACATGTCAACCATGGTTCATCCGGCTGACCTTTGACCTCTTCAGCTTCCTCTCCCACCATGACCTCTTCTCTAGTCCTAAAGTGACCCGCTCCTGCTTACCCTTTATGACTCAGCTCAAGTTCACCTCTTTCAAGAACCCATTCCTTGCTCAGTCCAGGGGGGCAACCCCCTCCCCCACTCCCCGTGTGCTCCCGTAGCTCTGGGTTCAGGCCTCTGGGACACCACTGAGCACATGTGAGTTTCATTCTCTGCACACGTGTGACTGATGACAGTGTTAGCGGAGACTATGCCCACTCACATTTACTTTGCAAGAGTTCTCATGTTGCAGGTTCGTTGAGAGTTTCTTGAACCCATCTGAAATGAGTGAAGCCAGAGGACACACTGTTCTGTTCGCCTCCTCTTCCTCCTCCCACTTCTTCATTTTTAGCCCCCTTGGGGTCATTTTCATTTTCTGACCCTTTGTGCTAGTCCCAAGTGACTGTGATATTTGATGACCCTACAGATGCCTCTATTTTAATTGCCTACCTTTTGGGTAGAGAAGGGCTGAGCTGGTCATTCATCTTCTGTATCTTCCTAACTTGCCTGTATATCTTCCTTTCCTGGAGCTAAGTTCACGAGCTAGCTAGATTTAGTGCTCTCTCCGTCTCTGTCTCTGCCTTTCTCTCTCTCAAGTAACGTTTTTATTGAGATATAATTCACATACCATATATTTCCCCCACTTAAAGCATAGATTCAGTGGTTTTAAGTCTATTCACAGAGTTGTGCAACCATCACTGCAGTAATTTTAGAACATTTCATCACGCTGAAAAGAAACATCAATTTGCGTTCACTCCAGATTTCCCTCAAGCCTCCGTCCCGGGAAACCACAAATCTACTTTGTGTCTCTATAGATTTTCCTATTCTGGACATCTTATATAATGGAATTATACAAAATATGTGATCTTCTGTTTCTGGCTTCTTTCATTTGCCTTCATGTTTTCAAGGCTCATCCAATTTATAGCATATATTAGTATTTTCTTCCTGTATTAGTCTACTCAGCCTGCCATAATAGAATACCACAGGCTAAGTGTCTTTGAAATTTTTTTGAAGTCCAAGACCAAGGTGCCAGCATGGTTGGTTTCTGGGGAGGCCTCTCTCCTGGGTTTATAGATGACTATCTGCTCCCTGTGTCCTCATACGACCTTTTCTATACGTATGCACAGAGAGAGGGAGAGATAGAGAGAGACAGAGGGAGAAGGAGAGGGAGAGGGAGAGGGAGAGGGGAGGGGAGGGGAGGGGAGGGGCAGGAGGAGGAGAGAGGAGGAGAGGAGAGATCTGCTGTCTCTTCTCCTTCTTATAAGGACACTGGTCATATTGAATTAGAGGTCCACCCTTATGACCTCATTTAACCTTAATTACCCCTTTTTTTTTTTTTTTGAGTTGGAGTCTCACTCTGTCACCCAGACTGGAGTGCAGTGGCCGCTCCCGGCCACCGCAGCCTTGACCTGCTGGGCTCTGGCGATCCTTCTGCCTCAGCCTTCCAAGTAGCTGGAACTACAGGCACGCGCTACCACACCCGGCTAATTTTTTTTTTTGATTTATTGTAGAGATGAGGTCTCGCCAAGTTGCCTGGGCGGGTCTCGAACCCGCGGGCTCAGGCAATCCACTCACCTCAGCCTTCCCAGGCAAGGGATTACAGGCTGAGCCACCGAACCCAGCTAATTACCCCATTTTTTAAAGGCTTTATTTCCAAATACAGTCACATTGGGGTTAGAGCTGCAATATATGAATTTTGAGGTGGCACAATTCAGTCCATAACAATTCCTTTTCACTGCTGAATAATATTCTATTGTAGGTCGGGCTCGATGGCTCAGCCTGTAATCCCTGCACTTTGGGAGGCCGAGGCGAGTGGATTGCCTGAGCCTGTGGGTTTGAGACCATCCCGGGCAACTTGGAGAGACCTTGCCTCTACAATAAAATAAAAAATAGCTGGACGCGGTTATGTGGAAGGCTGAGGCGGAAGGATCACTGGAGCCCAGCAGGTTGACGCTGGGGTGGCTGTGAGCATGCGTGTCACTGCACTCCAGCCTGGGTGAAGGAGTGAGACTCCAACTCAAAAAAAAAAAATTCCATTGTATGGATACATCACAGTTTATTTATAGATTAGCTATTTGAAGGATGTTTGGGTTGTTTCTCCATTTTTGCCTATCATTAATAATGCTACTGTAAACATTCGTGTGTAAGCTTTTGTGTAAATATTTGTTTTTATTTCTCTTGGGTATGTCCCTAGGGGTGGGATTCCTGGATTATGTGGTAGCCATACACTTAATCTGTTTTTCAAAGCGGCCACACCATTGTACATTCCTGCCATCAGTGCATGAGGCTTCCAATTTCTCTACTCCCCTGCGACACTCGTTATCTCCACATTTTTTTCTTCTTTTTGAGACAGGGTCTCACTCTGTCACCCAGGCTGGAATGCAGTGGCACAGTCATGGTTCACCACAGCCTTAAGCTCCTGGGCTGAAGTGTACCTTTTGCCCCAGCCTCCTGAGTATCTGGGACAACAGGTGCATACCAAGCTCCCAGCTAATTTTTCTTTTTTTTGTTCTTTTATTTTAAAATGGTGGGGTACAATTCAGGGTTAGGTATACAAATATTCACTGTGCAGGTACCCTGGTCAATGAGGTGTGTCCCCCGCCTTCCCCAGGCAGATTTCGACTACTGTCAATCCCACTTCCCCACATTCCCGCTCCGCAGTTTCCTGCTACTGTCCGTCCTTTTTTTATAGTATTACGGTAGTTGCTCAAGGTCCACTTATGAGTGAGAACATGTAATGCTCAGATCTTTGTTTCTGTGAAAGATCACTCAGTATTATAGACTCTAATTCCATCCAGGTTGCTGCGAAGTTTATGATTTTGTTTTTCTTTATGGCTGCGTAATATTCCACTGTGTATACGTACCACATTTTTTTTTATCCAGTCCTCTTTTCATGGGCAGCACAGTTGGTTCCATGTTCTTGCTACTGTGAGTTGAGGTCTTACTGTGTTGCCCAAGGATGGTCTCAAACCCCTGGGTTTAAGCGATCCTCATGCCTTGGCCTCCCAGAGTGCTGGGATTACAGTGTGAGCCACTGAGAAGCCATTGAAGTATGAGCTGAACAAAACATATTAGCCAGTTCTATAATAACAAAATACTTTCCAGTTGCCGATTAGATGTAGTCAGTAGTTTTAATAATATCGTATCTGGGAACCTTACTGGGCAGCACAATGGCATTCATGCTGCATAATCCACCGTGAAGTGTCATTCATTCCAAGTTTAAGAACAGACTACATGGGTTTGTCAAATGGAGGAGCAGTGGTGTCGTATCATGGGTTTTAATCTTCGCGAGTCCTGCCTACATTTACGTTGCACTACACTCATTAGTTTAACTGATGGTATGGTGTGGTCCATGGGGTCCCATTTTGCTAAGCCAATTTGTATGTATCAAGAACCGAATTCTATTTAAATGTATTACTCTTTAGCTCAGTGTGCCAATGCCTACTGTGGGATATTTTAGGACACTGCTTCTATGCTCCTGGAGAATTGGAGCAAGCTGATAATTTCTGTGGGGAAGATAAAACACAGTTAGGTGCCTTACCATTTGCTCGTCAATAACTCCCCCGAGATGATAGAATTTTAACCTGTGAATGAAAGATTTATAGATTAAGTTTGTATTATAGATTCTAATCAAAGGAGGTACCTTGTCTAAATGTAATGAGATTCCCCAGAATAACTGAAGTTAGAGCTCTAGCGTGAAGGCCGTGAAGGTTTGCCAAGTGATGCTTAAGCAGATGTGAAAGTTGATTCAGAATCTGTATCGTAGAAGTCACAGCCAATCAGCGCCCTCACGTCTCCTGTTGTATCAAGTCTTTTAGTAGATTTTGGATTTCCAGTTGGGTCCAGCTGCGGACCTCTTTTACAGGTTTTTTTTTTTCTTTCCCACATTCAGGTTTCTTTTTCCTTCCCTCCACCCACCTCTTGTTCTTTGTTTTCCTAAGGATTCTCTCTATTTTGCTCAGATTTTTAAAGTCCTTCCTGCAGGAGCTTCCATTCAGCCTTGTCAGGGCAAGAGGCCTCTCCCATGCCATGGTTACTTTATGGAGTTTAAGGACACTGGACTTAAGTAGGGGCTGGATTAACTTCTTTGCTGTGCCACAGGGGTGTCATGGGTATGTCTGTATACTTCTGAGGATCAGGATTTTTGTGGTGACAGAGTCATAGGCAGAAGCAGCAACCAAGGTATTTAGGGGTCCTGCAGAGTCTTTGGGTTGTAGGAGTACAGACCTCAGTACTCCATATATGGCTGTTTTATTTTTTGGAGTCAAGGTTTTACTCTGTCACCTGGGCTGGACTGTACTGGCATGATCATGGCACAACCTCGATCTCCTGGGCTCAGGTGATCCTCCCAGTTCAGCCTCCCAAGTAGCTGGGACTCCAGGTATATTCCACCGTGCCAGGCTAATTTTAAAAAATTTTTTTGTAGGGAAAAGATCTTGCTATGTTTCCCAGGCTGGTCTCAAACTCCTGGGCTCAAGCAATCCTCTTGCCTCAGTCTCCCAAAGTGCTGGGCCAACAGATGTGAGCCACTGTGACTGGCCTACTAAAAACATATGTGATTAGGTTTGCAACATACATAGATATTACATATTTAGGTTTGCAACATACATAGATGTTACATATATAACATATATATATACATATAATACATACATAGATGTTACATATATAATATGTATACATATAATATATATATACATATAGTATATATATACATATAATATATATATACATATAGTATATGCAACATCTATGTATGTTGCAAACCTAATCATATATGCTTTTAATTATTACTTAATATAATTTTATGACCTTTAAGGAAGCAGAGATGAAAGGAGAACAAACTTATTTTTTATAATTTGTTATATTAACCTTTGTTAATTGTTATATTAACCTTCTTTTTTAATCATTTTTTTAATTCATTTCTTCCTGTGGATTTAAGTTACTATATAGTGTTATTTTCATACCCTCATGCAACTTTGCTGCCACCCACCTCCTTTGTGTTGGTACTGTTCAATGTATTATATTTGTATGCATCATAGGCACAACAATGCAATTATATAGCTGTTGTTTTATACAGTTGCATTTTAAATGGGTAATGAGGACAAAAGAAAGAAAGGAAATATGTATTTATCCTGTCTTTTATAAGTACATAATTATTTTTATCAGTGCCTTTTGCTTTGTTGGTGTGGATTTGTGTTATCATCTGATATTACTTGCTTTCAGCCTGAAGGACTTCCTTACTAATTTCTCATGAGGAGGGACTATAAACAACAGATCTGTACATTTTTGTTTATCTGGGAATGTCTTCATTTTGGCTTGATTTTGTGAGAGATAGTATTGCTGGAAATAGGATTCTGGGTTAATGGTTTTGTTTTTTTGTTCTCTCTCCCTAGCTTTTAGTGTGTGTTGCTCCATTGTCTTCCAGCCTCCATTGTCTCTGATAGGATGTCAGCTATTAATCTATTGGCTCATTTGTACATGATTAATCATTTTTTCCTCCTGCTTTCAAGATTTTCTCTTTGTCTTTCTATGTTTTTTTTTTTTTTTTACAACAATGTGTATGTGTATGGGTGTGAGTCTCTTTGCATTTATCTTATTTGGATTTTCTTGAGTTTCTAATGTGTACATTAATGTTTTTCATAATATTTGGGACATTTCAATTATTTATTCAAACATTTTTTCTGCTTCTCTTTTTTCCTCTGTCCTTCCAAAACACTCTTTCTTTGTGTGTTGGTGCACTTAATTATGTCCCACATTTCTCGGAGGCTCTTATATGTTTCTTCATTTTTTTTACTCTTGTGTGCCTTGGATTGTATTATTTATATTGATTTGTCTTCAAGTTCACTGATACTTTTTTTTCCATTTCAAATTTGTTGTAGGGGCTCTTCAGTATTTTTAATTTTAGTTATTTCACTTTTCAACACCAGACTTTCAAATTGATTTTTTTCTATCTGTTTATTTTTATTTTCTCTTTGATAAAATATTATCATCATATCTCCTTTACCTCTTTAAGCACAGATTCCCTTCGTTCTTTGAATATATTTATAATAGCTGTTCTGAAGTGTTTGTCTGCTAAGGCCTACATCTGGGTTCCCTCACAGGCAGTTTCTGTTACCTGCTTTTTTTTTTTTTGTATATGATTTTTTTATGTCTCATACTATTTCTTTTGTGAACTGGACATTTTAGATAATTATTGTAGCATCTCTGGCTTCTGATTACCTCTCTTCCTCTCTGGGCTAACTGTTTGCTTATTTATTTGGTTAATGACTTAGCTGATCTACTTTAGTGAAGCCTTTCTCCCTTGCATTGGGAAGTCACTGATGTCACTCCACAGAGGGCACTGCCTTAGGCATATGCACAATCACACTGTCAGTGTTTTATCTGGACTGTATTTCCCATTATTGTTTCCCTTCATTGTTAAGCTGTCTTTCTCCCTTTGGTATTACACTCAGCTCCATTAATTACTGGCTGATTGTGCAATTTCTACAGTGCTTAGGGCATAAATTATACCATAGTCTGATCCAATTAAATTCAGGTTCCTTTTCTAGGGTAGCTTTTGAAGCCACTCCTTGAGGTTAGTTCTGAACCCTGGGTAGTTCTCTTAGCTATTTCCTTGGCTCCTGCTGATGAACTAGCTAGCCTACAGTTTATTGTCTTGTGTTCATGAAACTACTGCTAGCCTCCTCTTAACTGCTTACTATGAAAATCTCCCTTGCTTTCAAGAGTGCCCTTAGGCTTGAACTTCCCCCCACACTTTGTTCCAAATAAAGTCAGTTCCTTTGCAGAGGGCTCTGGAGAGCTGTTATTACTTCCTCTGTACTTGGGTAAAATCACAACTCTGCTGCCAGGGGTGAGGACGGTGACCTTCTTCTTTTGGATTGACACTCCTGATTTATAATTGAGCTGCCAGGTAGGGGCAATAGCCTCTAGCCTTCTCCCTTAACCTCTCTTAAAGTTGAACTGTTAGCCTACAAGTAAGCCAAGACAATGGTGATTAGGGCTCCAATATTGTTTGGCCTACTGTGCCTAGGGTAATGCCTCTGCCCTATAAGTTGGGGCTAGGTGAAGGAAGGGTCCCCTGACCTCTTGACCACTCTCACATGTAATTTAACCTCTGCAGTTTGGAGCTGGGGGGAGAGATGAAAAATGGTGGTGACCTGTCTATCTCAGGAAGATACTATATTCCTTGACTCCAGGGAGAGGAAACTCATCTGGAGCAGAGCTTCTATCTTGCTGTGATTGGAAACTGGTAGAGGGTAGAAAGGAAGCAGGCTATGACTCAAGTGCCACTGACTTTCATTGTTCTCACTGAGATTTAATAGATTTTCTTATGTAAGTTTTTTTGTATGTGATATATGCTCTTAGAACAATTTCCAAAGACTTAAATTTTTTTTTTTTTTTTTTTTTTACCAGTTATGGTTATTTTGCTGGAGAGGGTACCCATGGAGTGTCTCATGCTATCATTCTGGAAGCTGTCTCAGCTTTACTATAATATTAATAGCTATCATTTGTTTATTGAGGCCTTACTGTGTACTTGATACATTTTTTTTTTCTGTCAAAGTCTATATTCTTGAATAGTCCAAGGACACCAAATACTTGGAGACATGTGTTCCTCTGATATGTTGACTATTATGTTCAGACTGGCATAGCAAAGTTCCATAACTGGGTAGCACTTAACAGAAATTTATTTCTCACAGTTCTAATGGCTGGAAGTCTTAGATCAGGGTTGCTGACTGCCATTTTCTTGTATCTTTACAATGAGAAGAAAAGGAAAGAGGGCGATGACTCTCTGGCTTCTTTATGTATGGACACTAATACCTTTTTTTTTTTGAGTTGGAGTCTCACTCTGACGCCCAGACTGGGGTGCAGTGGCCGCTCCTGGCCACCGCAGCCTCGACCTGCTGGGCTCCGGTGATCCTTCCGCCTCAGCCTTCCAAGTAGCTGGAACTACAGGTGCGTGCTACCACACCCAGCTGATTTTTTATTTATTGTAGAGGTGAGGTCTCGCCAAGTTGCCCAGGCGGATCTCGAACCTGTGGGCTGAGGCAATCCACTCACCTTGGCCTCCCAAGGCACGGGATTACAGACTGAGCCCAGCTACTAATGCCATTTGTGATAGCTCCATCCTCATGACCTAATTACCTCCCAAAGGCCCCACCTCAAAATACCATTGCATGGGAGATGTTAGGTTATAAACCTGTGAATTTTGATGGGACACAGACATTCAGTTCATAACACTGATCTTGTTTGAGAAATAGCAAGGACTACATATTTTATTTAAACAGTCCCCTTTATGAGAAACTCAGACTAAGTTAATGTATATCTGATCAGAGCAGCTGAATGCAGTTATTTCCCAGCGTGAGTTGGCATCTTCTGTTGACATTTTCAAAGTCATTTTCAAAACCTGAGTCAGAATCACTGAGGTGCTTGTTTAAAAAGCAGACTTTTGAGTTCCACTCCAGACTGGTTCTCATGAAAAGAAACCAGTAAAGGTATTTGACTCATACTGTGGCTAAATTAAGGTAGTACAAGCTTGGCTCATGTAAGCTTCAACTAAACATTTATTGAACAATAAATTGTGGAAATTACTGGCTAGGCACTGATGGTTTAAAAAAGAATAAGCCTTGCTCCTCCAAACCATGAAGGTGTGTATACTATTCAAATTACATAATGAATCCATGTTATATAATGATCTTTTCTTCTACCAGATTAATCCATATTAGAAAGCACCTATGTGAAGAAACATAGAGAGAATGAATACATGCTGGGTCTGTGGTGGCCTACGGAAAAGTTCTTCTTCCTGTGACGGCAGCTTCCCCAAACATGAGGGCATGACCATCTTTGCGTCCTTGTGGAGGCAGAATTGTCACAGCTGACTCTGGGGTCAGGACTAGGATGGGGAGGAGTCAGGGGGGGAAGAAGAGACACTTTTCTGTGGAATCCCATAGATGAAACATGGCATTTTTTGGTTCTCTCTATATTTCTACACATAGATGCTTTCTAATATGGAGTTTTTAAATTTAAATTTTTTATTTTAAAGATGTGGGATACAATTCAGGGTTAGGTGTATAAGTGGTCCTCGTACAGGTAAAGTTTGGGCTTCCCTTTGGTCTCTACTTTGTCTGGTTTGAGATTAGGTACCCTTATGGATGTTGTGTGCCAATCCTTTTCTTATAGTATTATGGTAAATGTTCAGGGTCTGCTTATGAGTGAAATACGGAGTTTCTTTATTGATTTATAGACATTCTTTATTGATTTATAGACATTGATTATGAGTGAAATACGGAGTTTCTTTATTGATTTATAGACTATTTAAATTATGTTTAATGTGGAAACTGGCTAATATTTTACTAGGTAATAAAGAGTTGATTCTAGTGTAAGAATGCCACTTAATGGTCTGTGTACAAGCACTTATGGTAAAACATGACTGTAGGTTAAGGTGTTAAATGGTTCGATGAGGACAATTAGACAGATTAGGAAGCTTGGACCTTATAAATTTCATCTCAAAGATCATTTGTGTTGATAATATTCTGATTCTCCTTGGTGCCAAGAGTGTTCTCATGGTGTTGTGATAATCATCACAGTTGCTATTGCTGGGGCCTGGCTCAGACTCAGAGCTGAGATGCTGAATTTATAACTTGATGCTTTATTATTTCAAAACAAGCTGACTTTGCGTGTATCTGGGAACTAGTTGTGAAGTTTGGACTAACATAAAAAGAATGGAAAAAAGAGAAAAGAAATCTAACATCGTTTTGAGCACATGTCAGAGTTCTGCGGTTCGAGCAGTGCTACTTCTACTAAACTTGCAAGGCCAGTTTTACCATCTCATTCTCTACCTGAAAGGAAACTTTGACTCAAAGTGTGAAGGCAAGGGTAAACAGCTGGTCATTAGGAGAGCTCAGATTTCAACCTGGCTAGTTCTGTAGTCTATACACCTCATCCGTGCAACCCGTAGAAGTTTAGTAAGGTGAATTTTTGTCCACGTTTTTATGAGACTTATTATCTACTGGTTAAAATTACTAGTGAGTGTTTGCCACGAGGGCTTTTTGCTCATTGTTTGTTACAATTTAAGGTGTACTCAATTTCACAAATCTAGAGTAATCTAGAGTAAATCTAGAGGAATGAAAGCGTTCTCTTTCATTCACCATCTTAAGTACTTTTTATCTTTCCTTATAGCCTTAACATGGGGCTATATGGCTGTCCTCAACGCATGTGCCTAAGTAGACTGTGACTTCTTCAGCGGGGGACTGTCCCTTCTCCTCTCTTAGTTCCCTGAAACTTTTGGCCACAGGAAGTGCCCTGGCCCTTCAAGAGTCATTTGCAAATATGCATAACAGCACCCTGCAAGATTGATTTCCCTCTGGAATGGAGCTAGGTTAGAATTCACAATTTGTGGAATTCCCTCTATCTTGTCATGAACTGAGAATGATTTTTTTGTTTGTTTGTTTGGATTCATTTTAGCAGATTTAAAGAAAGCCTCCAATTCAAATGCTGCAAAATCCAATCTTCCGAAATCTGGGCTCCGTCCTCCTGGGTACTCTCGTCTCCCAGCAGCCAAGCTGGCGGCATTTGGCTTTGTGCGGAGTTCCAGCGTGTCCTCGGTCTCCAGCACCCAGTCCACGGACAGCACCCAGCCGGAGCAGAGCCGACAAGCCATGCGTGAGTGGGGTGGGGTAGGGTGGCGGGACACCTGCAGGGAAGAGAAACCCGCATGCCTGTGCAACTGTGTGTCATTTTCTTTGTGTGAATAGTCAAGACTTGGGATCAACTGCCTTCGTCTACCGCTGCTGTTGTTTAATCATCTACTGAAGAAAAAACACTTATTTGGTTCTATTGGTTATGGGGAGTTAATGTGCCAGATAAAAGATTTTAAAGCTCTTCTTACAATCTCGAAAATGACTTATCCAAGGACTGATTTCAAGAGCCTTTTGCTTCACAATTAAGAAGTCAGTAATAAATCCAAGAATGGTGTTAGAGCATTGTGCTGTCATGAAAAACATTAGCTATGACATATCAGCTGAAAGAGGCATTTAGTCACCTGTGATTACCTGCCGTGCCTTCCTATTGGTAGAGTACTTGACTGGATTTCTAAAGGCTGACTAAATGATGTGAAAAGTAGGAAAGCACACCTGAGATTCTTCAAGTCTGTGCCCAGAGAGGTCCCTATTAGCTGAGGTGATGCCGCTCCAGGCCTCCTTCCTAAGACTGATGCGGACTGTATTTTAATAAAAGAATTAATAGCCTTCAGAGCAAGTTACGAGAGCCACTGTCCCTAAAGAAGATCTGGAGGCTGCCCGTTCAGCTGAGTCTTTGATGACCAGACCCCATCTCAGCCTCGACTTCAAAGTCAATGTTATTGGATCTGAAGCCATGACAGCTCAGATATTGGTTTTCAAGACCTTGCCAGAGGCCCAGGAAAGTCTTAGAGGTTTCTGTGTAGAGGGCTGTTTTGAAGGGATTAGAAAAGGTGAATCAAGTTGAAATCATATGAGAGCAAGAGAGAGGGAGAGACAGAGAGAGACAGAGAGAGAACAAGAGAGAGGATGAGAGGTGAGAGAGGGAGAGAGAGACTAATGTATTATTTGTTTTCAATTTCTGTTCTCCAAGCTTGTTCATTTTCTGTCCTGTCTTGAGTTTACAGAGATAATACGGGAAACATTTGTACAGCTCTAAATTTTGGTCTACCTAGTTACTCCTAAAAGTAATATGTTACGGTTCCCTTTATCTTGATGTTTGTAAGTGGTTTCTAAGAACATGTTCTTTGCCCTCTTGGTTTCTTGGAGGGGCTGTGGCTCAGACTTGCTTTCACAAAGGATTCATTTTAGGAATATCACTGTAATTGGGGATGCCATCATTACACAGATGTTGCAAAATCTGAAACATGAATGTAATGAAGAACTATGTGCAAATGTGTAATCCATGGTTTTAGATATGTATATACATATCAGTAGTCTGAAGATCTTGAAATACAGGAGCAACTATTTGTCATCATCTTTGGCAATAAAATTCTCAGTGAAATGTTTCTCTTTTAGAGAAAGCTTGAAAGAGGAAAAAAATTTCGTATGGTACGCATCTCCAAAAAAAGGAGTTAAGATTTTTATTTCTTTAAAAAAAAATTGGCCTCAAGGTGAGTTGAACTATGTCTCCATGACGGTGACTTTTGCTGAAGGAAAGCTGATAAATGTGAACAGAATAATTCCAGATGTTCTTAGGATATTTTTTCTTACCTCTGCTTCAAAGGATATTGGAGAGGGATGCCTGAGCACCCAGGGGACAATAACTCCTAGTTAAAATTAAAAGTCACATTTACTCTACTCAGAATTATTTTCTCTTTTTAAAAATGTATGGTTGAATTGAGTTTTAGTCATCTGCCACCTACTATGTGTACAATTTGTACTTTACCAACAAATCACAGAAAACCTTTCATTTATCTGAACTGATGTCTAAGTACTGCTGATCATTATACCTCTACTTGTTCTCAGACTTAATGTCGAAAAAAATCTTGTTTCTGCTCTTTGTTGATGAGATGATGCTCTGATGACAGGGATTAAGTAAAAGGTGAAACTCTTGAGAAAGATGAAAGTCCTGAGATCATATTTGAGAGCAAAGCTTTGTTGGTTTAGCTCATGGAAACATCCAGCGTGGTTTCAAAAGTGGTTCCTATTTTCCTTCTTGGAAAGTTGGTCTGTTTGCAGACACGACTTTCACGTAGGATTCATTTTAGGAATACCACTGTGTTAGGATTTACATCATGGTACAGTAGATGTCTCAAAATCTGAAACATGAATGTGATAAGGAATTACAATCATGCATCACTTAGTGACAGGGATTTGTTCTGAGAAATGTGTCATTAGGCAATGTTGTCATTGTGTGAACGTCAGAGAGTATACTTACGCAAACCTAGGTGGTCTAGCTTCTGCCCACCAAGGCTGTGTGGTCTAGCCTATCGCTCCCAGGCTACAAAGTTGCACAGTGTGTTCCTGTACTGAATACTTTAGGCAATTGTAAGACAATGGCATGTGTGTGTCTAAACACACCTAAATATAGAAAAGGTACAGTAAAAATATAGTTTAAAGATTTAAAAATTATGTACGTGTTTAGGGCACTTGCCATGAATGGAGCTTGCAGGACTGGAAACTGCTCTGAGTGTGTGAATGTGAAGACTAGGACACTACTGTACTTTTATATGACTGGCAATGCAGTTGTTTTGTTCACAGAGCCACACCACAGACACGTGAGTAATGCATTGCACTGCGGTGATAAGACAGTGATGACATCACTAGGTGACAGGAGTTTCAGCTCTATTATAATCTCATGGGACTACCAGAGTGTAGGTGTTTCCTTGTTGACCAAAGTGTTATTATGTGGCACGTGACTGTATTTGCAAATTTGTAATTCCTATTTTTAGATGCTCATGCATATCAACAGTCTGCACAATGTCCACACTGACTGCGGCATGCTATATTTGGGTTACTTTTAAGTGACTCACTATGAATTTATTAGTGTTTCCTAGGCTACCCTGGCTCGGCTGTGACTTTTCTATGCCATTTTCTGGATCCTGAGGGGTAAGTGATGATGAATGTGGAGAGGGGAGCCCCGTGCAGCCCCCAGGATGTGAGGTGGCAGGACCATTTGAGTCTCAGCTGTTCCACACGGAATCTTTCCTCCACCCTGGCTTGGGCTCTGGGCCATTCGTTCAAGCCCACTGGGCAGAGGCTTTCTAAGTCAGGTACCCTTCTGTCTTTTTACCTTTTCTACAAGGTTTTGGCAGATGGAACAGACACAGGGAAATGAATCACAGCCATACGTCTTGAGAACTTGAAGGCATCTTACCATCCAGGTCACCACCCATCTTATAGCAGAGCAAACTGAAGTCAGGATGGCCTGCTTCTCTTCCTCCCATTTCCTTCTTAAAGCTCTAAAAGGGAGGCATACTCATTGAATATCTTTCCCTTCCATTTGTAAAGCAAATCTCAGAGTGAGAGCTGCCTTGAGAGGTTTCCCAGGCCAAACCCACCCATCCCCAGCCCTTCCCAAGTTGTCAGCTGGCTGCTGTGGGAACACTCCTAGTGCTGGGAAGCAGTCCCTTGTGTAAAGAAGCCACCTCTGAGACTGGCCAGTGTTGTTAGGAAATGCTTTATATGGATTCAGTCTGCCTCTTTGTAATTTCTGGCTAGTCACCGGAGTGGCTATGGATTAATCTAGCACCTTCATTTTCATGTGTCTGTAGGAGAGCCCTGGGCAACTCCCATCACTCCTTTGCAAGTTCATCACTTGAAGATTACGAGGTTGATTCATTTAGAACCGCAACTAAAGCTCAGAATTATACTAGTTAGTGACCCACAGCTTAAAAAAAAAAGATTGGAATGGAAGGGGGAAATGTAACTTACTAACTTAGAACTTAAACTTAAATTTGAACTTAAAATCATAGGTCTGACCCAGTGTATAGCTCGGTACTTTTATAGTTTTCAGAGAAGAAAAAATAATCCCAAATATGCTTTAGGTGACAGAAACTCAAAGAGAAAAATAATGACTGTACGGTGAATTTTAGTGTTGGTAACATTCTGTGACTTAAAGGATAGTGACGGGTTGAGCATCCCAAGTATGAAATCCCAAAATGCTTCAAAACCCAAAATGTTTTGAGTGCCAACACAATACCCAAAGGAAGTACTCAGTGGAGCATATCAGATTTCAGATTTTTTAATTTGGGATGCTCAACTGGCATAATGCCAATATTCCAAAATCTGAAAAAACTCAAAAATTTAAAACACTTCTGGTCCCAAACATTTTGGATAAGGGATGCTCAACCTATACTTGGTTGTCACATTAATTAGTAATTAGGTGTAGACTTGATTTTTCCAGTGGGTGGGTAGTTATAACTTACAGTCAAAATCTTTCATGAAACTAGATCCTATCACCCAAGGATAGAATCATGTATGTGGAGTATTCCGTTTCATTGTGTATTCTGAATAGTGCCTGACTTACTGGGTGCTCGGGAAAAGAAAATAACCTATCAGAAAAGAACGTGAAGGATATGCTTTCCTTTCTAAGTTCTCCTCCTCTTCTTCTCTTGTCAAATGCAAGGGGGACCCCCCAAAAAACCAGAATTTATTTATTAAAAATTATTTGTTTATTCTTACATGTTTAAACTTCAGTCACCTTCAAGTACTCTCCGTTTGATGTCATACGCCTATCAAGATGCTTTTTCCACTGCTCAAAACAGTTTCTGAATTCATCCATTTGGATGCCTTTCAGTGCTTCTGTTGTTTTTTGTTTCACCTCTTCCACATGGGCAAAAAGTTTTCCTTTGGGGGCTTTTTTCAACTGGGGAACAAACAAAAAGGTCACTCTTGGCAAGATCAACTGAATAGGGAGGGTGGGTCAAGGGAGTCATGCTATTTTTGGTCAAAAACTGCTGAACATTCAATGTGGTATGGGCCGGTGCACTCGTAAATCACCCACCATGAAATAGGCAAACTCACTGAAAGGATCTCCCCCCAAAATTGTATTGAAGATGAATGCAGCCTCTTACAAGAATGCTAGGTGGTACCCTGATGTCGGTGGGTTCCTAGAACACTTAACTAGCGGGGATGGCGGTGGGGGGGAGAGCCTGTACTCAAGGAGCCCGCCCTCCAAAAAATAATTCCAGTTTTGGGGGATCCCCCTGTACTTTCCCATTTTCTCCATGGGGTGAGCTAAGAACACAAATCATGAGGCAATGAATTTGAAAAGAGAACAACTAAAATTTTTCTTGTGTTCCTTTTCCTAGTGCCAGAAGTAGTAGGATGATGGGGGAGTAGGGACACAACTGAGAGATGGCAGAGGGCTGGCATTTGCATAAGTCATGAGGATGAAGGATATGTGTTCTCAGAGCCTAAAAAGTGGCATAGGGGAGGGTGTTAATTTCTAAGTAGGGTGATCAGGGAGTTTCTCGGAAGGGGTTGTACACCAGACAGTCTTTTGGGAGGCGGAGATAGACTCGAGGCAATTTTTGGGTGTGGGGATGGGGTGCTGTTGGTACATCCAGAAAACTTCAGAATCTAGGGAGTTGCCACTTCTGGTGCACCTTGTTGGGGTCTATCTTCTAGGAACTGAGGCCCACGTATTTGAGTGTCCAGGGTTTATTCTTAGAATGTATCTGTTCCAGGTCTCTAGTTTTTGCTTTGGTCACCTCATCCATAATTTCAGCTCTTGGCACTTTAGACTTAATATCCATGCCCATATCCCCAGTTCTGACCCCATCTAGAACTACTCACCTGCATTTCAAATGACCCATCAAATATCTCCAACCAGGTGATCCAAATCACCTCAAACTGAACGTTTTCCAAAAAACACAATTCTTTAGTTTCTGGTACAAACCAGTACCTTCTCTGGAAAAATTGCTCTATCTTTTAATGCTTCCTGTGATTTCCTGGCAACCCAGACTGGACATTTCAGAATCGGTATGATGTCTTGCTTGATTTTTGCCTTTGTTTCTGTTCAATGAATAATTCTGGTTAATTCTGTCTCTCTAGAATTTACCCTATCCTCTTTCTTGTCTCTCGTCATCTTTGTTTAAATCTGCAGCACTCTCACTTAAACTATTCCTGGCATATCTTGGCTTTCTAATTCTCAAAGCACGTGGTCCTAGATGATTTTCCTTTTGGCCCTGTTTTGATAGTTGCCTGGTGCCACCATGCCTGCTTCACCTCCTTGCTGGACTTCCCATGTCCTCCATGACCAGCCCTTAACTTTCTCTCAACTTTCCCACACACCATCTCCCGACATACACCGTCAACTGGTCGATCACAGTAGTTCACATTTTTCCTTTGAGGGCTTTGTACTTTCCTACCTTTGGATTTGGGTTTAAACCACTGGTATTGAACCTTTGGCTTCTCTGGACCACACTGGGTAACAGAAAGAACAGAGCCCCAAATGAAGTTTCTCTGGCCTCCTTGAACCAGACAATAATCTTTTCCCAGAATCCTGGGAGTCACAAAGCATTGAGATTACCAAGCTCTCAAGATCTTGGCTTTCAGGCACCCGCCCTGCCCTTCTCATCTATATGTGACTGATCCACCCATCCATCCAGTAGTCAGAGATAAACCGGAAACAGACCCCATCACTATGATGTCACCTCTGATGAATGCTTGCCTGCCCTGCCCACCCCCAAAAGAAGTTTTTAAAAGTCCCTAGTTTCAAGCTCTGACTGCCATGCTTTCTTTAAGCTCTAGCCTTCTCTCCATCTTGGAGAGGTGGATCGACCCCCTCTCTTTCCTAACCTAATTTCTGTGCAATTCTTTGTATCTTACCTGCAACACTGGCCTAGCAGTAGCCTTTTGACTTCCCTGGGCCACATCAAGTAGAGAGGAATTGCCTTGGACCACACATAAATTATATAATATAGTTAATGAATATATATAATAAAACCTCTTATTTTTTGTATTTTTAATTATAAAGTTTAGAAAAATGAGAACAATATAAAACTTGGGAGAAATTTGACCTTGTTTTTGTAAAACTAATCTATCCATGTCTGACTCGATGGAAGTAATCACAATTCTTAGTGAGTTCTCAAGATGCTCGTCAGAAACGTTTGTTCGAATTTTGCTCTTCATGTGCTTTGTCATTGAAAACAGCTGCTCACAAATGTATTTGCTGCCAAAAAGCGGTGTCATGAATAAAGTGTAATTGCGAACTTCAAAACTGAAACTACACCTAGGGTCATGAAGAAAATAAACGCTAAAAAACATACAATGTTAGAAGATTTTGTGGGGCCGCATGGCTAGCTCTTTTGGGTCACAAGCAGCTCACAGGCTGTGGGTTAGACATGCCTGGTTTAAATTGTTTATCTCTGGAATATGGTCTCTCTACCCTCCCACCGCTGCCTCTTCCTCCCACCCCCAGCCACCACCTCCCACCTCTTTCTGTAAATTCCATCACTTTCAGGTGCATTTCCAATTCTGCTTCCTCCAAAAAGCCAGCCCAATGTGATCTTTTTTCTCCTGAAAACTTCTAGGTCTCCTGGCTTATATCACTTTTTATCATATACCATCTGTTACAGTTATTTGTTTTTATGTCTTCTTCTCTCCTGTGGCATGTGAGCCCTTTGTGGATAGAAGCTGTGTCTCTTAAAATCTTAGTAGCTCTCATACTAAATGACACTGTACTTAACAGTAGTAGAATTTTAAGGGAAGTTCTATCCCAGTAGAAACTTTTTCTCTTATGTTAGAGTGTATAAAAAGAGACTTTTGAGAATAATTTGGGTAGCCATCAGAGCATTTTGTGTTGGAAACATTTTTTACTTTTTGGATGGAATTTGATAGTTGAAGTTTATAATCATGGTTTTCACAGTTTTCTAGGATGGCTAAAATGTTTTCATTCACTATGGTATAGCTAGAGACAATTTACACTAGTCAAAAAGTAGAAAAGAGAAGTCGTTTAAAGTATAATTGTATTCAGGGATAAAGATCATATAGACTGACCTAATAGTCTCACAAGGGTATAATAACTTATATATCTCTTTGCATATAATTAGTCATTTAAAAATAATTGAGCTACAATTGTGGCTCTCCAGTAGAGAATTTCAAAGTTCCCAAACTTAAATGTTTCAATTTGGAGAGATTATTCTCCTGAAATTTTGCGGTTTTATTTCTTGTTTTAATACTTAAAATTAGTAGATATTCTTTTAATTATTGAGTAGGATTTGGGTTCTTGGGATAATAATTTGAAGTGGAAAATTGCCAGCCTTTTTGGAAGGTTCATCAATGAAAATGAGGGTCAATATGAAAGCTTTTGCAATGTTAACATCAGTGTGGATGCTTCTGAATACAATAAAATCCATTTACATACATAACACATTTGATTTTCTATGTCTGATGTGCATTTTAAATAAGATCATAGTTGACAAGAAGTGTTATTAGTAACCCCTACAGAAACAGTCATTAACCTATCTCATGTTCCACTGGTGATGAGGGAGTCATTTCTTATTCATGGAAAAAGGAGACGATGGCTTGGGAGGTCAGATTTCAGAGACGCTATTGCCAATGTGAGATTAAGCTTTATGGACATCTTTACTCATTCCCTTTCAGAGCACTCAGACAGTGATCAGGTCTACCCATGGATAGGACTAGATTGTAAGCATGTTTTATATTGTTTTTTAGAGTGTTGGCCATTTATGGAAATACAATAAACTGAAAGTTTGGGGAACATATTTTTACTTATAGCAAAAAATAATGTCGAGTTGAACCAACTCATTTTTCTTGGCTGTCTTGTTTTGTAAAAATTAGATTGTCCCGTTTCTGTCTCCAATCCTATATTCTTTCAGCAGTCACTGTAGTAAGCATAAGCTCAGTGCTGGGGATGCCAGGTCCTCACCCTTGCAGGGAGTGGGGGAGTTAGGATTGTGCATAATCAGTCCACGCAGGGAAATGTTTGAGTGGCTGTGATTGAAGACCATACAGCATTGGATGGATGCGTGGGGGAGGAGGCCCACTCCTGAGTGTGGATGGGGAAAGACTACCCACCCTGCAGGTCCCCTCCAGGCTGGCTCAGTGCTACCATACCACGTCTTCATGTTTCATCCGTCCACACTGGTTTTAGGTAATAACAGCCTTCCCAGTGGGCTCTACGATACTCCAGCAAATTAAAAACTGGGGATGGGGAAGATAGATGAAACGAGACTGGCAAATTTTTGAAAGTCCTTGAAGCTGGATGATGGAACCATGAGGGCTCATTATACTACTTACTTCCCTTTTTAGTATGTGTTTGAAAATGCTTAGTAAAAAAGGTTAAACTCCTACCTTCTCCCTGTATCGGCTTTATTTCTTTTTTGTTTTATTTTGCTGTTACATGTAGTGGTCCCTAGAAAACCCTTAGACAATTTTTTTTTCTAACCTATTTGAGGTATCATGAACAAATAAAGCTTTTTGTCCATATATGAACACATCACATTGTGAAATATATTGTGTATATATAGCATCGTGAATATATGCTACAAGCGATGTTTTGTGATACATATATATTGT
This sequence comes from Tarsius wallacei, assembly GCA_963574415.1. Classification (NCBI taxonomy): domain Eukaryota; kingdom Metazoa; phylum Chordata; class Mammalia; order Primates; family Tarsiidae; genus Tarsius; species Tarsius wallacei. Next base: position 49,716 of record CAUYQG010150346.1, on the reverse strand, counting down.
GAAGTGATTGCCACAGTCAAGTCAGCTAATATATCCGTCACTTCACGTAGTTCCCTTTTCTGTGTTTGCGTACATGCGTGTGAGGTGAGAACATTTAAGACCTACCTTCTTAGCAAATTTCAAGTACACAATACAGTATTATTAGCAATCAGCCTCACATTGTACATTAGCCCGCAAAATCTTATTCTTCCAGTATAACTGAAACTTTGGACCCCAGGACCAACATCTCTCTACTCTTTTTTTTGTTTGTTTGTTTGTTTTTGTTTTGTTTTGTTTTGTTTTGAGTTGGTGTCTCACTCCGTCGCCCAGACTGGAGTGCAGTGGCCGCTCCCGGCCACCACAGCCTCGACCTGCTGGGCTCCAGCGATCCTTCCGCCTCAGCCTTCCAAGTAGCTGGAACTACAGGCACGCGCTACCACGCCCGGCTAACTTTTTGATTTTATTGTAGAGTTGAGGTCTTGCTTGCCCACGCGGGTCTCGAACCCGCGGGCTCAGGCAGTCCACTCACCTCAGCCTCCCAAAGGCGCGGGATTACAGGCTGAGCCACCGAGCCTGACTCCCAGTTAAATTCTAAAAGAGAATAATACAAGCGGAAATCACAACTTGCAGATCGTCAACTTTTTCTGACATGGGGGCAAACAGAGGCAACCTGAGACATCTCAACTGTTTTTTGTTTCCAGTGGAATAATTGATGTTTTAATTTTGCACAAGGTGGCAACATTAAATCGAATGTTACATTACTCCAGGCAAATGCCTCCAACGTGTTGTTGGTAGCAGTGACTGACTTCTAGAAGTCCAGGCCATCGGTCCTTTGCTCTCCCTATCAGTTCCTTGAGCTCACCCCAGGGCGTGTGATGTTTGTGCAGAAGAAATTCTTAACAGACTATTGCATAATTCAAGCCAAACAGAACTGCTTTTTGAGCCCTGAGGCCTCCAACAAGCCTCAGTTAATTATTTAGTGAAGAGCCTCTGAAAGGCCAGATCTGGCCAACGTATAGTCTAGCCAGGATTAAACCAGGGTGGTGGAGGGACTCAAATTTCCCTTATTGTGTTAGCTCAGACATTTTCTGGTGCCGATCCTGTGCTGTGCTAGGCATTGTGTTGGGGGATACACATAGCAATGAAGAAATTTTTCTGCCCTCTAGAAACAATTTGTTCATAGAGTCCATAAATAATTGTTGGTCGTCAACTTTGTGCGCAAGGCAGGAAAACACAGTAGATACGATGCTCGGCAATAATAAGTAAACTGATAAGCCTCAGATAGATGAAGTTACCTGGCCAGGATTATAAAGAAAGTAGTCAGTGGCAGCATTTGATTCCAGGATATTATGATTCCAAAGTTCTAACCCTTTTCATCATAGCCTGCTGACGCCCCAGTAGAAGTGGCTTTTTTTGAAGGTACAGTGGCAGAAATGTAGCTAGCATTTACCAAGCACTTACTGTACCCATGGTCTTGATGGAAGCACTGGACAGGTAGGAGAGTGACTTTACTTCATTCTCAAACCCTGTGAGGAGGTACTATTATGAAATGGTTTGGGAGATGAAGAACTACACACTTGAGTAGGTAAGCGACTGCCCAGACTCATCTGGGGTGTAACGTGAACTGTCTGCAGAGCCCTCGTGCTTATTCCTCTCTGACAGCCATCTCCACACAAACCCTGCACTCAAGCCTTTGTTCTAGAAACAGAGATGAGTATATATGCCCGTTTTAAAACAACATTTGCCAGACGTTTTTAGCATTCAGCACATAGTTCAGCGCACAAACACATTAGAGGAGAAGTGTTATGAGACAACATCTTGTCATAGATGAGGGTTTCTCCATCTTGGCATTATTGACATTCTTGGCTGGATCGATCTTTGTGGTGGGGGCTCTCCCATGGACTGGAGGATGCTTAGCAGCATCTCTGGCCTCTGCCACCCACATGCCAGTTGCCCTTCCACTCCAGTGATGACAATCAGGAGTGTCTGCAGACATTGCCAATGTTCCCCCAAAGGCACACTCACTCTGGGTTGAGAACGAATGCCATAGAGGACATACTCTTATTTTTTTTCTATACCATTCTTTATTATTTTCCATGGGATTGAAAACTATGATTGTAGCCTACTCAATTGATTTTCTTACTCACTAATAGGTCTTGGTTTACTATTCAGAAAACACTATTGGGGTATTGTGAGGTTAATGAGGGATTTTCTAAAGAAATAATATGGTTTCCAGAAGCAGGGTGTGGCAGGAACTTTAGGCTATTTAGCAAATCAATGACACAAATTTGAAAATAAAAATATGGTATTTTTTGGAAGGGGTTATTTGATGGGGGGGATTTAGTCTTTCTTATGAAGATGGTGAACTGTTTGTGAGACTGAGTAATTGTTCAGAGATGAGTACTTGTCCTGAACGTTGGTGAGGGGATGATATAGCTGAAAAGAGTGTGGTGAGTCCTTTCCTTGCCTCCCCGAAGAGTTGGAATGCAGGTGCTGGGATTGTAAAGTGATGAAAGGATTTTTAAATGAAGAATTTACTTTTAAATACTACCCATAAAAAAGATGAATGATTTTTTAATATAAAAAAGTAAATATAACCAGAAAAACCTATGAGCAAGAGGTTTCACTCTCCTCCTGAAAGGGAAGGTAAAATTGTGTACAATTGTGTACACAATTTTAGTAGAACTCTAAGCCTGAAATCATGCTCAGTATCGATGCTAAATAAGTGGTCCTTCACCAGTGATTTCATGATATCGGTGTAAATTGAGTCCCACCATCAGCAGGACCAGGGGAGGCATATAAGTCTCAGTTTGAGTCTAGGTGCTGCCTACTTGCTACGGGACCTTCGTCCAATGACATAGGTCCTCTAACATTCATTTTACTTATCTTTAAAATAGGAATGACAATATCTGTCTTAAAGCTATCTACAGGCTTATAGCTGCTGTATGAAAATAAACAGCTCAGTGGGTGGCACCAGTATATATTCAGTGTCATAAACAGGACCATTCTTATCAATGAGTAGCACTGATATCTGCAAAATCCTAGGCACTGTGGACCTGCAGGTTTGCTCTGGGGTGTTTTTTTCTTGGTAGACGGTGAGCTGCAACGAGTCACATTTTGCACTGGGAGTCCGATGAGATCTGCTCAGAAACAGCAACTGATGACCAGAAACAGTGGACATTTTGATTTCTTAAGCTGTGGAGAAACTTTATCTGTATAAGATAAAATGACCACTAAAAAGATATGAAAGTCTGGAGAGAAAATGATGAAACTTGGTGATTAAAAAAATGATGCATTCTAGAAATTTCTGACACGTGCAGATAGGAAGAGAGACCCAGAGACAAATGTATTCTCTACCTGACTTTTGCCATAAGTCAGTAGGTTCTAAAATATTTTGTTGCCACAATAGTAGCTCTTCTGGACGATAGCCCTCAGCATCTAACTGGTGTTTGCCTACCAAAGGACAGTCAGGTGCTTTGGAAATCTCATTCTTTGTGACTTCATAGTTAGAAGGGCCTCTTTTAAATTAAGATGCTCTAAGGAAACAAAGGCAGGAAACACTAAGACATAAGAGAAATTCAAGCTTGAAAGCTTACAAAACCACACAGCCCTGCAGATTCAAAAATTCACCCCAGTTAGTTAAACTGTGAAATTCTCTTTTGCTTTTTCCAAAATATCTGCTATTGGACAAGCCTGTGATATAAAATAAATAAAAATATAGCTGTTCCAGGAAGGGCAGGGGGCAGTGGATACCTGCCCACCCTCCTCTCTCTGTCTGCCTTCCAGATATCCACTCTCTGCCTGCAGCCTTTGGCCCAGCGCTCATTATGAATGGACTTGGGTGGGCTCTGCGTAGTGGTGGCTTCCTTGAAGTAGCAAAAGATCTTTCTAAGCAATGTCAGCCAGGAGCATCCCAGTGCCCAGGTAGACCCTTCTACCTATGATTAGTCTAGTGGCAATGAATGTCCCAAAGACATGATTTATAGCCCCAAGTGTTTCAGTGAAACTTGTGATTCACAGATATCCTCACAGAATTCTAAGTATGCATTTTCGGCACATATTGTTTCGTAAACCCAAACCCAGTCCCTGGCCCATACATGAAAATTCCCAAACAATGATGAAATACTCTAGTTGAATTCCAGGCAACGGGAATTGAAGTCTCCTATTAGTTTACCTTGCCGTTCTTGCTAGCATGCAAAGGTCAGTGCTAGGATTCAGCCTCCCCAGTATTTCTTCCTATATGAATATGTTCACATGAAAAGGAAAGTGCTGTTATTAAAATAAATTGGAGTTTAAGTGTGATTGTGTGTGTGCATACATATATACATAGTTCAAGTTTGACTATCTATCTATCTACATACACAAATATATGTACATATAAGTATACATTTTTTTTCTTTTTTACTACTGCCCACCAACAATTGATAATTTGGAGCTCCAGCTGCTCTTATAACTGAAAATAAGGCTTTGGTACTAATTCAAAAGTTTGTAGCGTCCTAACTAAATGTTTGGGAATCCTAATATCTGACCTGAGTTGTTCTCAGTGTTCTTACATTTAGCTTCTGGAATAGAGGGGTATTTCCCCTTAATCAATGAAAGAGAATTTGACTCTCAAAAGGAAAAACTGGGCCAGGTGCAGTGGCTCATGTCTATAATTCCAGCATTTTGAGAGACCGAGGTGAGAGGATTGCCTGAGCTCATGGGTTTGAGACCAGCCTGGGCAACTTGGTGAAACCTCATCTCTAAAAAAAAGGGAAAACTGATTTCCATGTGGTATTTAATCCTGCCTTCCTGTGACAAACTTTTTATTTGATTTTTATTTTTGTATTTTTTATTTTTTTTGAGTTGGAGTCTCACTCTGTCGCCCAGACTGGAGTGCAGTGGCCGCTTCCGGCCACCGCAGCCTCGACCTGCTGGGCTCCGGCGATCCTTCCACTTCAGCCTTCCAAGTAGCTGGATCTACAGGCGCACGCTACTACGACCGGCTAATTTTTTGATTTATTGTAGAGATGAGGTCTCGCCAAGTTGCCCAGGCGGGTCTTGAACCCGCGGGCTCAGGCAATCCACTCACCTAAGCCTCCCAAAGTGCAGGATTACAGGCTGAGCCACCGAGCCTGGCAACAAACTTTTTAAAAGAGTAGAGGGCTCTTGAAGGCACTGACAGGAGGTGTTTCTACCTGAACACACACACACACACACACACACACACACACACACACACACACACACACACAATCTCTCTCTCTCTCTCTGCAACCTGCATGCCTTTTAAAGTGATAAACTGTTTAAAACTTGGCTCACTTCTCTTCTCTCAGTAAGAAGCAGAATTCTGCCAATTTGAACCTTAATGGTCTCAGCTGTTTTGGTGGTGCAATCACATTGTTAGATTCATTTTGCAGCTGGACTAGTGAATTATATTCATTCACAAAACCAGTTTTACCTGGTTGACTTCAGTTTTCCTACACGTGCACTCACATGGGCATAGATTTACCTCTGGCCTCAACCAAGGAACTCTTTAATCCAGGAGGAAATTGTCATTGCTGTTATTCTGGTGCGCTGTATACATCGTGCCTGCTCTCCGAGGAGTTCTCAAACCAGATGGAAAGGGGGCTCATATTGGTAGTGTTCTCATACACACTGAGAAAGCCTTGCATATGCAGCAATTTCAGTTTCTATTTCTGAAAACTTTGTCAGGAGCCCTGACAATCAATGAGAACCAAAAACAATTAGTCACTGTTGGGGATCTCTCTTTAGGTTCATGGTCAGAACAAGCTTCACAGGGAAAGCTACGTCTGAAGGCAAAGACCAGAACTGTGCTGAATACAGTTTTTAACCACACAGTGGCATTTCAGTGTGAGGCGCAGGAAACATCGTGACATTCCCTTTGTTTAATCAAAGTTCTTTCCAAGTCTCAAATGCTGGCTGATTTGCAGAGCCGCCTTTATATTTCCCATCTCTGATAGATGATGCAGTTGGTGTTGAAATCTTTACAGCTAATCTGAGCAAAATGTTTTCAACCAGTACAAGCACAGCCAAACAATGTCATTCTTATTCTTATTATCAAGAAAAGAAATGTCCAAATTTCCCTGAATCAGGCAAGGACTCAGCTTTCTTTCATTATACGCAGTACTCACATGAATTCACATAGATTTGAGAAAGCAGGAACAAGGAATCCAGCCCCCCACTTCTGGGAGAGGTGTGAGGACAACTGAAACAGGGGAACTCCCAGAAGAACTGGAAACCTGTGTAGTCTGCCTTTTGGGATCTCTTGATGCTGTCACTTTTCTTTGTATCATATTCTTGTTGTTCCATGTCACATGGAGGAATGGTGAAGGGGGAAGAGGATTCAATCCCTACTTCCAGAGCTCCATTTGTGCTGAGGCATAAGCACAGACTCGAGTCCTGACCTGTAGCTGTGTGTAGACTGCTGGAGAGAGAGCCTTGTGGACACACCAGAGCTCCAGAAGGTTCAAGCTACTACTTTAGAAGTTCGCTCAGGAGTTTAGGGATGTGAGCATTTCTTTGTGGATTGTTGGTAGGGACCAGGAGGAGTCCGGAGATGGTTTTGAGAGGAGTCTTGGAAGATCGGTAGGGATTGGCAAGGCAGGGGAAAATATTCCTTCCACAGCAACTGGTTGTTCAAAGTCACAGACAGGTGACTCAGCCTGGGCCAAAATACTCAGGCAGTTCTTTAACCCTCATGGCACCATGGAATCACTCTATCACCTTGAGTAGTCAGTTTCACCTCTTCAATTTAATCAAAGTTCTTTCCAAGTCTCAAATGCTGGCTGATTTGCAGAGCCCCCTTTATATTTCCCATCTCTAATAGATGATGCAGTTGGTGTTGAAATCTTTACAGCTATTCTGAGCAAAATGTTTTCCTTACCTGTAAATTGGAGATAATACTCACCTTTCAGGTTTGTTAAATAGAGTTAAATAAGATTTATCTGTACATCTTGTATTTTGTATTTATATTTAAATGTTACATATAAATATATATTTTATATTTATACATTTCATATATACGTATACTACACATTTGGTGCATAGCATACAATGCTAAGACAGTAACAGGGCTGACATAAATGGTGGTTCTCTTTATCCTGTGGGCTCCCCTGGCCTTTTCCCACCTTTCATTTGTATAGTCTCAGATACAATGGAGCAGAACTGCAGGTTTTGTCTGTTGGTTTTTCTTTGTCTCATCCCATTCCTCCTGTTCTCCATGGCTCGAGTCCTTCTGCTTTGCTGTTTCAGGTGCATCCTGAGTTCATGGAGAATAACCTGTGAATGAAACCACCTCCCTGTGGCTGCTCTGAGCAGTTAGTGTCCCCAGGTTCCACGTGTCATCGTGTTCAATTCTTCCCCTTACCACTCAACCAAGGCCTCCCTCTTCCTGATCCTGTGTGTAGTAGAATTTCAAAGGCACATAAATAGTCCTGACAAAGGGGGTTTCGTGTCATTTCCTTTAATTTTTGTTGATTCCCAGGAAGCCTATCAAGGAGAAGGCATCCATGGACACTGGCTGTGTTGCTTGAGGAAGCAGGAGGTCGGGTTTAGTGCTGTAGACTTCTCCCGGCTTCACAGAACATTGAGAACAGTGGTCTGGAAATGACAGGCAATAAATCTGCATAGCAGCTGGGTGCTGTGGCTCATGCCTATAATCCCAGCACTTTGGGAGGCTGAGGTAAGAGGATGGCCAGAGCCCATGGGTTCAAGACCAGCCTGGGCAACTGGCGGGACCTCATCTCTACAAAAAATCAAGAAAAATTAGCCAGACACGGGGGTGCATGCCAGCAGTTCCAGCTACTTAGAAGGCTGAGGAGGAAAGGATCTCCTGAACCCAGCAGGTTGAGGCTGCGGTGACCGTGAGCTGCGGTGGCTGTGAGCATGTCACTGCACTCCAGCCTGGGTGACAGAGTGAGACTTCAACTCAAAAAGAAAAGAAAAGAAAAGAAAAACGTCTGCGTAGCAACCGCCTCAGAAAGTGCTTTTTAGTTTACCTTTCCTACTATCCTATTACTGCAATTCCTTTTTGTCTGGTAGGAAATTAGGTGAATCATCAATATGGTATGAAAATAAGCCCTGCTGTGCTCAAATCTTATAAGATGTATTTCTGTATTTTATACAGAGGGAAAGATATGCTGGTTCCATGCTTCGACTCTGTTCCTTGCCTGCGTTCTCTGTTCACAGTTGGAAAGAAAATGATGGAAAACTGCTATTTTCTCGGGGTCGGGGGAGTGAAGTGAATTGCATGTGACTTGACTCTGTATAGACATCTCCTTTGAATAATTTGAAAACAAAAAGAACTGGAGTCAGGGAAGGAAGGCTGTAGACTTCTCATAGGCAGGTAGCAAGGATGATGGGAAACCTTGAGAGTTTCAGAATCTAAAGTTGTGGATTTACAACTGCAGTTTTTTCTTTTTCTTAACATGACTCTGGCCCCATGCCCTGGACTTACCTTGCAACCCACAGCTGCTGCAAATTGATTTATCCTCTGATGATAGTTGAAGCTGCCACCTGTAACATCAGAGACACTGCTGTTCAGGTTGTTTTTTAAAGACATTAATTTTTGTTTCTTTAGCTTTTCTTTATTCTTTCTACCATCTGGTATGTTGGGGTGTGAAGCATGGCTAACAGCTATTGTTTTTTCAAATAGAGATTGTTTTGAGACATATGTTTTTGGGGGAGAGGAGGAAAATCTGCCCTGACTTGAGGGATCTTACACATCCTCGGACCCATCATTAGAAAACCCTGAAGCAGTTCTTGCAGCTGAGCCAAGACATGAAAATCCCTCCTAGCCAGGGAGTCACCCTAAGGAGGTCACCACGTGCTGCTCAGTCCAGGACACTACCTCCAAGGGAAGAGTATCGTTGGCCACTAAGGAAGGGGTGATGTAGAGGGCAGTACCAAGGTATGGGCAGTATAGCCTGGTAGGGGGAACCTGTTGGGTTGGAGCCCAACAGACCTGGTTTAAGTTCTCTTTCTACCACCTTCTAACTCTTGAACAAGCCATTTCATGCTTTTGAATTCTGGGCACTTCATGTATACAAGGAGTACAGTCCAACTACCTCATAGAGTGCTGTGAGGCTAAAGCTTGATGCAATGACATATGCAAACCCTCCCTTACTGCAGCATACAGTAGATGCTCATGTGGTATCTATTACTGCGATTCCTTTTTGTCTGGTTGGAATCAGGTTAACTGGAGTGGTCGGAGCTTGTCTGGAAGGGGACATTGTTTTTGCAAGAATTCTCTCTCTCCTGCTGCGCCCTCCCCCTTGGGAAGTTGTTTCCCATGGACTTGCCAGGTCCATCTGCAATTCTGAGCTAAGATTCCATTCGAGGGGGCTTCCAGAGCCTTCTGAAAGGCTCAACTGGCTCAATTTAGTAACTCTGAGAATGCTTACCTGTACATTATAGCTAAATTGCTCATGAGAGCAATTTGTAACATCACCCTGGGAGAGAGGCCACATCAATAAAAAATGGGCTAGAATGGGATTGCCTGCGGGTAGGAGCGGGGGGAGGGATTCATATAAGCTCACAGGCACAGTGTCCGTGCTTACCTCTTCTGGACATGGGGATTGAACGCCACCTAAGACCTGGAGCCCTGTGGCCTGGGAACGTCATGTCAGCGTGTGCTTGGTACCACATGAGGTTAGCCCCAACCTTCAGCCTGGGTTTGAAAGTAGCTCTGGAAATCCAGTCACCCATATTTTGCATTGCCAACAGCACATTTCCAATTAAAAGCACAAGTCTGTGGGTATGAATCATGTACTTTGTATAAATTCTGCTATGTGATGATTTATTTTCTTGACACCAAATAAATTACACACAGTGAACTTGGCCTACTTTTGCACCACCTCCTCTACGGATTCTGGGTTAACATAAAGGGAATTGATTAGAATGACAACTAATTTAGTGGGTGATGAGGACCCCGTAATTTGGACCCTGTAGGCAAATTATTTTAAAGAAGTGAAGAGTCAAAATAGATTTTATGAACCAAAGAGTTTTATAATTCCTAGGGGTCCTTCCAGCTTTAAAAACTTGCCTACCACGTGCAGTATAAAGGTTAACCTCCCCAATGGAAAACACCAAAGCCCTGAGCCAGCCCACATTTGAAATCCTGAAAGAGGCGCTGATTATAAACAGCCCCAGTGACCTACTTGCCACAGCCTGCTTCTCTTGTCTCTGCACTGAGGAAGTATTAGGAAGGAAGCAATTCAAAGCAAAGGCTAGTTTTTGAAATTAATGTAGTTTTAACAAACGGATGTTTCACAGGCCCATTTTTTACCAAGAATTCCTTTAAAAAGAAGGCATTTTACAAGACTGGTAGTCTATAGCATGCTCCTGGGTCTTGATGCTATGGGCTGATCACAGTTGACTGTCCTTTCCCTGCTTCCTGGAACAAAAACCATTAGAATTGAGATCACACAATCAGAATCTGCAAACAACCATGGAGACCCACCCTATCCTTACATATGCAAATGAAGAAACCAAGTCCCAGAGAGGGACAACATTTTGTTCTGGGACACACAGTGCCTCTATGGAGGGTTACAATCACATGGGAAGCTTCCAGATTTATGAAGACATTCTGACTGGGTCTCCTTTTTTCCCCACTCTGCCTTGCTGGTCAGACTTGCAAGTCTGAGAACCATCATCTTGGCATCAACCAGGAACTTGTCACAAATGCAGTCTGTCTCTGGCCCTATTGAACTGAATCAGAATCTGCATTTGGGCTAATTAGCCACTTCTGTGAGACCAGAAAGAGCCAAACAAAATAAATTCCTAAATTTGTATATTGCTTAATTCTTTTAAATATTAGCCTTGATTATTTTTTATTGCCACACAATTAACTAGTTCTCCCCACCACCCACTTTATGCATACATTCATGTAAGCACACTGCAGAGATATTGTGAGCTCATTCCAGACCACCATGATAAAGTGAATATTGCAATAAAGGAAATCAGGCAAATATTTTGGCTTTGGGTGCATATAAAAGTTATGTTTTCACTACATTGTTGTCTATTAAGCATACAATAACATTACGTCTAAAAATGTACATACCTTAATTAAAGAGTACTTAATTGTTAAAAAAATGTTAATAACCATCTCTGTCTTCAGCAAGTCATAATCCTTTTGCTGGTGGAGGATCTTGCCTTGATGATGATGGCTGCTGACTGATTAGGCTGATGGCTGCTAAAGGCTGGGGTAGCTGTGGCAATTCTTAAAATAAGACAACAATGACGTTTGCCACATCTATAGACTTTTCCTTCCACAAAAGAGTTCTCTGTAGCATGTGAGACTGTTTGATGGCATTTTACCCACAGTAGAACCTCTTTTGAAATTGGAGCCAATCCTCTGAAAACCTGCAGCTGTTTTATCAACTAAATTTTTGTAACATTCTAAATCCTTTGTTGTCATTTCAACAGTGTTTATATAGCATCTTCACCAGGGGTAGTTTTTATCTCAAGATACCACTTTCTTTGTTTATCCATATGTAACTTCTCATTTGTCCAAATTTTATCATGAGATTGCAGCAATTCAGTCACATCTTCAGGCTCCACTTCTAATTCTAGTTCTCTTGTGATTTTTACCACATCTACAGTTATTTCTTACATTGAAATCTTGAACCTCTCAAACTTATCCATGAGGGTTGGAATCAATTTCTTCCAAACTCCTATTATCGTCGATATTTTGACCTCCTCCCATGAAGCATAAGTGCTCTTAATGTCATGTAGAATGGTGAATCCTTTCCAGAAGGTTTTCAATTTACTTTGCCCAGATCCATCAGAGGAATTACTATCTATGGCAGCCATTGCCTCGAAAATGTATTTCTTTAAATAAAACAACTTAAAAGTTAAAATTACTCTTTGACCCACGGGCTGCAGAATGGATGTTGCGTTAGCAGTCAGAAAAATAGTAATCTCCTTGTACATTTCCATCAGAGTTCTTGGGTGACTTAATACATTGTCAATAAGCAGCAATATTTTGACATGAGTCTTTATTTCTGAGCAGTAGGTCTCAACAGTGGGCTTAAAATGTTCAATAAACACGCAGAAGGAAACAAAGCTGTCATTCAGGCTTTGTTGTTCCATTGTGAGAACACAGGCAGAGTAGATTTAGTATAATTCTTAAGATTTGTAGGATGTTTGGAATGGCAAGTGAGCAGTAGTTTCAACTTAAAGACACCAGCTTCACTATTAGCCCTTAACAAGAGAGTCATCTTGTTTTTTGAGGTCAAGCATTGACTTCTCTCCAGCTATGAAAGTCCTAGATGGCATCTTCTTCCATTAGAAGGTTGTTTTGTCTACATTTAAAATCAACTGTTTAGTGTAGCCACCTTCATCAATGATCCTAGCTAGGTCTTCTGGATAACTTGCTGTGTCTTCTACAACTGCACTTGCTGCTTCACCTTGCACTTTTATGACCTAGAGACAGAGTCTTTTCTTAAACCTCAATGTAGCTTCAAACTTTTCTTCTGCAGCTTCTTCATTTCTCTCAGCCTTTATAGAATTGAAGAGAGCTAGGGCCTTGCTCTGGATTAGGTTTTGGCTTAAGGGGATGTTGTGACTGGTTTGATCTTCCACCCAGATCACTAAAACTTTCTACATGTCAGCAATATGCCTGTTTTACTTTCCTATTTATGTGTTCACGAGAATAACCTCCTTAATTTCCTTCAAGAACTTTTCCTTTGTACTCACAACTTGGCTATTTGTTGTGACAGGCCTAGTGTTTGCCTTATCTCTGGAGGAGAGGGAGAGAGACAGGAAGAGCTTGTAGGTGGAACAATCAGAACATAAGCAACACTTATCAGTTAAATTCTTTGTCTTGTATGGGCGTGGTTTGTGGTACTCCAGAACAACTACAATGGTAACATCAGAGATCACTGACCACAGATCAACATGACATTTATGTTAATAATGAAATTTAGAAATATTTTGAGAATTAGCAAAATGTGACACAGAGATATGGAGCGAACATATGCTGTTTGAAAAATAGCCCCAACAGTCATGCTTGATACAGGATTGCCACAGACCTTTAATTTGTAAAATAAAAAGTGCAATATCTGGGAAACACAATAAAACCGGCTACAATAAAATGAGGTAAGCCTATACTTTCAACACATCAAACTTTTAATTGACTACTAAGTGCTTTGGATGTTTTTCTCTAAATATCTCTGCATTACATGATCTACCTTCTACTCCTCAGACCCCATTCAGAGTCCCTCAGCCTTCAGTCTTCTTGTTCAGAAAACCCAATCTATTCATACTCTTTTCTGAACTTAAATTTTCTGCCTACAGAATAAACTGGTTCTTTCCTAAATTGATATGTTGAGGTCCTAGTCCTTAGTGTGATGCATTTTGAAGTGAGGTCTTTGGGAGATAATTAGGTCCAGATGAAGTCATGGTGGTGGGGCCCTCGTGATGAGATTTATGTCCTTCTACAAAGAGACCCCAGGGAGTTTGCCTCCTTTGTCTCTCTGCCATGAGAGGACATAGTAAGAAGGAAGCTTTCTACAAACAAGAAAGAGAACCCTCACCAGCACATGTTGGCATCCTTATCTTGGTCTTTCAGCTTCCAGAAGTGTGTGAAATAAATGTCTCTTATTTAAACTCTACAGTCTATAAAATTTTGTCATGGCAACCCAAGCATACTAAGACAGGCTCCATTCTATCTAAAAGGAAGCATGCAAAGTAACTGAAATGACGTGAAGATCATTCATGATTTGGGTATGTCATAATTTTTCAGCAGGTGGTTTCTGATTGTGTGATTGAGTTGCACAGTGCTATTTGTTAGAAACTGATACAAAGGTTGAAATAGTGGTAGAGAAGAGAGAGATTCTTCTGGGAATCAAACCAGGGGATGTTTGATTTTATGCCTCTTGTGGTTAATTTCATGTATCAACCTGACTGGACCATGGGCTGTCCTGACTTTTGGTCAAGCATTAATCTGGCTATGTCTGTGAGAGTATTTTGGGCGACGTTAACATTTAAATTGCTAGACTAGGTAAAGAATTTTCCCTCCTAAATGTGACTGGGCCTCATCTAATCAAATGAAGAGCTGAATAGAACAAAAACTCTAGATAAGAGAGAACTCTTCCTGCCTGACTGCTTGAGCTGAGACATTGGTCTTTTCTTGCCTTTGGTCTTGAACTGAAACATTGGCTCTTCTTGGGTCTCTAGACTGCTGCTTTTCAGACCAGAACATACACCACTGGTATCTTTGTCAGTTTGAGCTATTATAACAAAAATATTACAGACTAAGTGACTTCAATGATAGACATTTATCACAGTTCTAAAAGCTAGAATGTCCAAGGTCAAGGCACTGATCTGGCGAAGGCCCGCTTCCCGGCTTATAGACTGCCACTTTCTCACTAAAAGCTCACATGACAGAAAGAGAGAGAGTGGGAGCTCTAGTCTCTTTCTTTTCATGTAAGGACACTAATCCCACAATGGGAGCTCCATTCTCATAAACTCATCTTAACCTAATTATGTCTCAAAGGCCTCACCTCCTAATACCTACTTATTGGGTGTTAGGGTTTTAGCATATCAATTTTGGGGGGGGGGGCGCATGCAGTAGTTCACAACAATCAGTTTTCCTGGTTCTCAGGTTTTTGGACTCTAACGCAGACTGGAACCATTAGCTCTCCTCCAGCTTGCTGACGGCAGATCTTAGGACTTAACAAACTTCACAATCACATGAGCCAATTATTTATTATAAATCTCATAACTACCTATCTATATCTACCATCCATCCATCCATCCATCCATCCATCCATCCATCCTATTGGTGCTGTTTCTCTGGCAAATCCTGACTAACTAATACAGTGTCTTTAAGACAGCAGAGCCAGGGCACTGAGCAGTAGTGTGGTATGGGGTAAGCCCTTTGAGTTCTTCTCTTTCTCTTACCTTGTTCTGTAAAGAAAGTGACCCAGGGAGGGTGATCTGGCCACCTTGTGGAATCTCAGGAGATGGAGATCAAACAATTCTAAATGGGAGCCAAACATGGCCTTCCCTAAGGAAAACACTGGAATGATGCCAGAGGTGCCCTTGCTCCCACTAAGGATGGTAATGGTGCTCAAGATGCCAACATTACCAGGTGGAGGTAGACCCTGAGGTTGGGGCCTGGTCTCCACCTTCCCAGTTTCTCTCCACTCCCCTAGCTTCTCCAACTCTTTCATGAGGCTGATGGAAGATAGTAATTTGCCCTCAGCTCCTTCATGCTTCCACTGAAGAGAGACACTGCAGATTATTCACTAGGATTTCATTTCTGCATATTCTCCTACTTAATTCAAACACTAAAGGGGATACAGTAGCATCTAGAAGATGAGTTGTTGCAAAATCTGGCAAGAATAATTTTATGTTTAACTTTCTTCTGTTTTTGGGGGGAATGGTATAGAATTTTAAGTGGAATAGAGGAGACCAGGCAAGGCCAGGTTTTGTCAGCTGATTTGTATACAATTTTTCAGGCACCCTTAAAAATAAAATAAAATAAGAATTATAGATGCAAAACAAAAGTGAATATTTTTTGAACGAGAAAATCAAATTTTAAAAAGCCACAAAGTAGTATAAATATCAAAACATCTAGAAAAATAGGATAAAATTTTTATAATTAACTGCTGGACACATTGTCAAGTTAAAAATCTCCCAATAGGGCCTCCAAAATGTTAGGTCAGACCCACCAGGGGGTGTCTGGTGTGCGATCCAATGCCATGAGAAAGATGCAAAGAATTGCACAGAAGTTAGATCATAAAATATATTTAGAAACTAAATAAAAAAGAGGAGATTCACCTCCCCGAAGTAGGGGAGGGGGCCAATGTTAGAAAACATGGTGACCATAGCTCAAAGGGCCATGTGGACATACCAGAGTTTAACAAAGCAATGGCCAACGGCTGCTACAGGTTGAATCCTTTTAAACCTTCCCTTCTGTGGGGGCAAGTAGTTAAGGTATTGGGTGGTGGTCTGCTCCATGTCATCACGGAGGGCAGGTAAGCACAGGTGCTGAAGTTGGGTGATGGACGGCAGGCAGAAGGGTGGGTTAGTCCCATGACTACTGCCATGTTGATGGAATCTGTTTATGCATGAAGGTCACGAAAGGCTGATTAGGTTAACTTGGGTCTTATGGGTGGAGGCAAATACTTGAAATAGAAAAGCTAATTAACACAAAACCAGTTGGGAGGGGGTTGTAAAACAATGATCAATAACTACCTCTGAGGAACCAGTTCTGTCCTTAGCTAGTGATTAGGGGGTAAATTCAAGTGAACTGCTAGAAAAATACAATAAAGCTAAGCAACATTAAAATGGCTGCTCATTGGCTATATCGGCTCTGTGTTATATCCTTTCACATGTCTTTAGAAGACTTTTTTTCTCATATCTTTGACTGCATACCCTATGAGACACTTCTTCATTGGACAATGACTTGGAATATTTTGTATAAAGAAAGGGGAAGGATAACTTGATCTTTTAGCATAGCTAATTAAAATTTATTTTAAATATTGATAAAATATACAACTTTGTACACAGGTGTACTTTCTGTTTATACTACAGCTACAGATTTGTGTCGCACAAACGTGAGTATTCATAAAAAGTGTATTTTGTGGAATTTACATAAACAGATGTATAGTGCATGTATCACTACATTTACCATATTATTGATTGCACTTTTACAGGGGAGAGCTTACATTTTCAATAGGCATTGATGGAAATTGCATACTCTGTGCAATTTTATGTGACTGATAATTCCAAGACTTTCCTACAGACTAGCTTCTGACTCTATACATTTGAAACCTTATTTCTGCTATATATCCACATACCTCTAGTGCCAGATGTCATAAGACACATTTATATGTCCAGAGGATCTCTGGCCTTCAACTCATGTCACAGTGCCATAGGAGTTGGCACATGGACAGCAGATATTCTCTTGGAATCCTTTTCTGCAGACAGACAACAATAACTTACACGAAGGGGTAGGTCACCACAAAAATATAGCCCCATAAACCCAAACTAAGCATATCCCCAACTCCTTATTCCAAACTAAAAAGTGTACACACCATATCAATGGAACCTGAGAGAAGAGGGATAAGCTGGGCTGGGGGTATCTGAGGGTGAAAAGATGGAGTAAACTGGTCTAACTCATTTATCAAAACTGAATTTTCAACCATATGAATGCATTGTGGGGCCTCGGCTGGGGGGGTGGGTGGGAAAAATTATGGAAGACAGAAGTTCTAAAACGTCAACTTCTTGGGAAATCTGCCTCTCATGGAGACTTCAAAAAATACAGTACAGAAAATTTGGGTTGAGGTTTGTTTGCTCTGTAGAAGTTTTCTTTATGGCAAAGCCAATATGGTAGAGATCTGTAAATTGCCTGGGCAAAGCAAACTTTTAAAGCTCTTTAAGAATCCTATTTACATAATAGTAATTGATATGCTAATTTCAACTTATTCTTAACCATTCTTTAGAACAAGCCCCCCATAGATTTCTACATTTATCTAAAAATGAGTATGACACATACCATAAATGCTTTATTTAAATGGAAACAGAGAATGTTGGTACTGGGAGTGTCCTTAGGACAACCCACAGAAGGAGGTATTTAGGCCCAGGTATTTCTGAAGCTCTGTTTTGAAATTATGAGTATTTATCTTCAGAAAAGAGTTCCACACTGCTGACACTCATGAGAGGGAGGCTGAGAATCTGGCAGGAGGAAGAGGAGTTGCTCAATGCACCCATGTCCCACACCCTCCAGGAATAAATCGCTTTTACTGACAGAGTTGACCGTATTTATGAGGAGAACAACAACAACAACAATATAAAATCAAGTCCTGCATGGTTTGTAGTGGCTTTGTGGTTAGGTACATCTAAGTGGAAGGTAGGAGGTGATACACTCCTTCTTTGTGCTCTGGGGAACAATGCTGAGGACCAGCTGGTATTCCAGGGCTCAAGTGTGTGTGTGTGTGTGTGTGTGTGTGTGTGAGTGTGTGTGCACATGAGTGCGTACAGGCTTCTGTGTGTGTATCAAAGTCAGATGGTGAGTGGGGAAGAGGTTACTGAGAAGTCTGAAAATCTTTCCTTGTCATGCCCTCTCTCTTCCCCCAACTTCCCTTCCTCCCTGTGTTCTTTATTTTTTTCTCCTCTTTATTCTTTCAGGAGCACTAGGGATAAAGTCCTAGTCAAATGCGGACATGGTCTTTTGTGGCTTCTTCACCGTGTATTTCTAGCTTTGACAACAAAATTCCTCACAGCAGTAGTGACTTTGCAAGTTTCTATATTTTTCATGGAACTGTCATTCTACATGTGAAATTCAGGTACATCAGCACCTAATACCACTAAGTAGTATATGTTAATTTTAGCTTATTCATATACTACTATTACTAGTCATAAGTAGTATATGCCAATTTTAGTTTATTCTCAACCATTAGTAGTTGAGACTGCTGCATGGTCCAAAGTCAGTAGTAGTGTATGCTAATTTCTACTTACTCTCAACAAACTAAGGAAACTTCAATTTATATAGAGCATAACTGTTGGAAAGAAAAGCATGAAATCGACACATCAATGAGTTTTTTATAGCTGTTTTCTTTTGATAACAATTGTACCTGGTAGTTGAGTATATTATATATAAGGTATTTGAAAAAATAAAAAGAAGGAACTAATAGATTTAGAGTGCCTCACATGTCTAGGTATGATGTTGAGTGATTTACCTAAGTGATCTCACTTAATTGACTCAATAACCCTTGCTGGATATAGTATGCCTTCTATTTTGTGAAGAAAGAATATAAGAGGTGATGTAATTAGTCAGGAGATTACTAAGTTTCCTCAAAGTAGTAGCAATTTGAATATTACGAAATTATAGTAAAATAATGTTACTATATGAAGGTCTTGCAAATCACAGATCACTGTAACTATAAGATATTACTTTTTAAATATGGGCCATGAACACCATAAAAATATGTAAACAAATTTCTCACATATGAAAGTGTTTTCACAGTCTATCTCTGACTTAGATACTTGCTGGAATGATAGGCATAGCCCTTATCTTTAAGCACTTGATGCTTTTTGTGCCCCACAGATAAGATGGCCATTTATTCTGGTTTGCCCAAGATGTCCAGGTTCATTTTTATTATACCAGTGAAATTATAATAGCGCCTCCTGTCACTCTAAAAAATGTCTTGACTTAGACAATAAGCTATATGGTCCCTCACCGTATTGTGCTCCCAGCATTCGTGTCTCCTTTTAAACTCTGAGTTGGAGCTTGTAGCTAAAAGACCGTCTTTCCAATCCATGCATCTTACAGATGAGGGGCTGAGTGACACTTCCCAGTGCCTCACTGGAATTCACAGGATGGTGAAAGCAAGAAGACCTGGTCAAGGCTTTCAGACTGGCAGCCTCCTGGTGGTATCTGGTTTCTCTGTTCCTCAAAAGCAGAACAGCATTGAAATGTAGGTGACAGGGTGGCAGAATGGGTGACAGATGACATGTATCAGGAGTTCCTGAGATATGATGGCTTTGGTTCTGGGGAAATGCTGATTCCTGCTAATCAGGAATTTTAAATCAGATAAAAGAAGAAATCTTCAAGGGAAAGAAAAAGAGAGGGAGGAAAGGAGAATGGGAAGAAAAACATGGAGGGAGGGAAGGCAGGAAGGAAGGAGAAATGAGGAAGTGAAGAAAGTATATTGGACAGATATAGCCACTGACATATCGGCAAGGAGTAAAATTGTGATTCTTTATTTTGACATTGGTTAAATAGTTGCAGATCCTAAGAAAGAAGCCACCATGGACATTTGAAATGTCATAACATTAACAAGGTTGAGCAATCTGGGAACAGAGTTCTTCAAAACTGTGAAACGTCCATGTTAATTAAGAAGTCCCCTTTGGCAGATAAACTGAACACCAGCCTTGGTAGAGGTAGTATGATGACACACAGATCAAATTTCTCTGTTGGTCGAGATTTACCAAAGGGTTCAACATTTTCATTTGGACAATATTTCTACCTTGAAAAATTGTCAATTCTACATGTTTACAAAGCAAGTAGGGACACATTTCACAATGCATGTGCTGATTCATGCAATTCTGGACTCTTTCTCACACTGATAATTAGACTTTTTTTTTAACTTTATGGCAAGTTTTATTTTGTTTGTTGTTCTGTTTGTTTTCGTGGGAGAGAATTGTGGATCTTTACCCTAGTCTGTGCTTTTGCTGACCTCTAAAATCATTTCTCAGAAAAGCAGCCAAGCCTTTAAAAAAAATCTCAATATTATGGTTATGAGTGATTGGAACAGGCGTGTACACTTGCCTCACAGGCTGCTCGCAGAGGAGTGATTAACCAAACTAATCAGACCTTTTCTGTTTGGGACAGTTGCAGGAGAGAAACATTGCCAGTAATGAGGTTTGTATAGATCTTAGCAGGGGAACAGAGGGTGAAAGAGGAGGAGAAGAGAGACAGAGGGAGAATAGTTGAGGTCACCTGGATACATTTCTGTTCCTCAGGAAGCAAAAGAGCCAAACAGAACAAATCACCTGTGGAAATAAATGAAGACCAACCGAATGAGAAAAAGCAATGGCTATTCATTCTGAGTTTGCTTTTGCAAGGGAGTCAGTCATCTCTCTTGGGTATTGGCAGAGATTCAAAGACAGAAAGAAGTGTGGGAGGGTTTCCTGATGGAATAAAGAGGAAGCTGTAGGTGTGCCCTGCCTGGAGGCTGTTAGTGGTGGGAAAGCTGGAGGTGACGTCCTTGAAGCCAGACCTCCAATGGGATTGGTCTGGGGAGCATAATTGGCTTTCTCTTATTGCTCTTAAGTTGGAAGAAAAAAATTAGGGAAACTATCAGTTCTTTAATCAAGTATTGGCCATTTGAGGCCAATTGTCACAGAAGTTATTGTTTAGATCCCCAAATTGTCACTAGGAATTATGATCTGGCTTTTGGCAAGTCTGATCATGGCAGGCTGGCTTCCTGGATTGTTTATTGTAGATAAGGGGTGGGTTTACTGGGCTGGTTGTGGCAAGTTGTGATCAGAGTTCTATTTCCATAGATGGTCTGGCCACTGTCTGTATATTCAGTCTGTCACTTCATTCTTCTGCTGTGGCCTCTCTTGCCTAAAAAGAGCTACTCCCTTCGCTTGCTGGTAACTGCCCATGGGAAAGTTCGTTTGCCTTTTTGTTTTCCTCTGAGGTTTACATTGCTTGAAAATATGCTTCTGGCTGGATTGCTTTATAGGGAGCAGGTGTTTCTTAATATTTGGGAAAGTAGCAAAAATGCTTCATAAATATGGAAGCATAATGACTGTTTAAATTGGGAGAATCTCTGTTTGTAAGTTTTAGGTCAGTCCCTGAGATGTGAGGTAAAAAGCCAAATTATGGAGTCTCTCATAGCCTTTATCTGTCTATGTAACACAAAATTCACTTCTCTGTGTTAACAACATAGGCAGAATGAAGTGGATCTTCACGAAGTTACTGTCAGAGTGCAAGGCAAAATCGGGGGAAAAATTACATCATTATTTGAAAAAGTAAACTATGTAAAAAATAAGTTATTTCTGACCGAGTTCTATTAAGGAGCTCAAACTTGATTAATTCTTGGCCTAGATAAGCATTTACCTCTAGCAATTACATGCCACTATTATGGTGATTATTTCATAAAAGTTAATAAACACTGTGGAGTTAATATTTGCTCCTGAGGAAAGTTTGCCAAGAGCTTAGGCTATGTTTAAGGAAGATTTTTGCTTGCTAGGTTCGTGTACAACGTTTGAAACACCAAAATCCTTTTAGCATCATTAGTAATAATAATAAAAAAATCAGTGCACAAAGAATTGTATCCAGTAAAGCTGAAATCTGATATAGAAATAAGAAAACTTTAGGAATTTTGCATAATCAGCCAAATACTGTTCATCTCTAATGAATTCCAGCCAACTAACTCTGTTGTTGATTTAGTCTCTGAAATGACCTCTGCTTAAATCTATACCGTGTGCCTCTGTGCATGTAAGTCATAAATAATGGCTGAACTTATGGTAATTTAAAGATTAAATGAACATTGTTCACGCTATGTGGACTATGGACTGTTGCATTAATATACCTGTGCTGGAGTTAACAATGGGAGGTTAGCTAATGATCTCAGCAGGAATAAAAATAAGGAACTCATGATCCATATACCTGGTTGAGTGTCAAGTTTAATAAATTGTTTAAGTAGGGTCTGCTTTAACTTAAACTCCTAGTGGGCATATATAAGTAAATAAGTTTGAATGTTAGCAAATATGTTAGATAGTCACACACCCTTATTATTAAGTCATAGAACCCAGAAAAAAAGACCTAATGTTGTATCAAACTGGTATCATAATTTAAATATAATATCCTTCTTAGATTTACTTATAGCTACCTTTTATAACCTTGATCTGCCAATTTAGGATCTTCTAGTCTACTGTAGTCAAGGCTTGTTTCTTAATCAGAATATGTCCAGGTTTGCTACCAAAATTTTATCTATTTACCTACAGCTGTCATGCTAGTCAACGAGGACCAAGGGGCGGGTGATTGTGGAGAAAGCTGACTTGGCCTGTATCTGGGTCTTTGAATCAACTCACTTTCTGGAAACTTTGACTGCAGAATCTCTCAGGCCTTCTTATTTATTGAGGACTTGAGGGAAGATTTCTTGTTGGTAAAGAGAGTGGAGTCAGATCTAAAATTTCTTCTTTCATTTCACAATTTATATTGTGCCTAAATCATTTTTTTAGGTGAAAGATGACAAAAAAATGTTTGATATGCTAGACTGTGTGCATGTATGTATCTCAAGAAAGTCTAGGAGGGAAGGTTGCTTTGTAAAGTACAAAAGTGTGTTTGCATTTCCTCTCTGGAATTTATTTAAGAACTCTTAAGATGTTTGGTTTAATTTATTTGTTTTTAAAAGGAAGGGTAGGGATTTGAGATTGATAGAGAGCCCTGTTTAGAAGAGATAGTTTAGGATGTGATTATGAGGGTAAGCTCTTAGGCAAGTTACTGAATATCATTCTATTTCTGTTTTCTTGATAGCAAAATGGGTCACTGGCCACATTAAATAAGCAAACTATGAACATTGCTCGGAGCTACACCCAGGGGTCACTACCATGGAAACTACCGTCAAGCATGAAGTCTACATTGAGGAGATGGAGGAACAGACACTGACAGTCTTGCACTTTCAGCCCAAGGGCATTAGGAGGGAAAGCCACAAGGGACTGAAAAACACAGAAAAGAGACATAGACATCCATAGGGACAGATAGTTTAAATAAATTATTTGTCTACCTCACCAGTATAAATTAGAGCAAAGTCTTCTTTATCATGACATTGCCACCTCATAGAAGAATAAGAAAAATGGAAAAACCCAGGCATGTAATCTGGAAAATCTTCTCTTAGGGCTTTGAGGCCAAGGGCCATGCATGCTTGTTCCATCTACTATAGGAGTTGCTGTCAAAAAAACGTGTCAACTAATCACTATTCTTTCAATTCAGAAAGCACTTCTCTTAATGTCTCAAAATGTAGGTTTTAGAAATAGCTGAGCAACTATGATGCGTGCATATGTGTACATGTAAGTTGGGATAGAGTGCATCAGTTTTGCCATTTGTAAGTGGACAGATTAGATTCACATATATTTACAGCAAAACTTAATTCAGCAATTTAAAAAATTCAGAAGGAAGTCAATGTATATAAGAAGGTCATTAAAAAGTAATAAATTAGTAAAACTTTAAAAATACTCAAGTTTACAAAATTCTTTGTATTTTAAGTTTCTATTAAAATATTCTCTTATTTACTTATTCAATTAACTTTTATTATCATTTGCATGGCACTGTATGGGCTAATAAACACGCTCTCACTTTTATGGAACTTACAATCTAATGGAGGAGATAAACATTAAATTATTATTATCATTAGTTAATTAAATTATAACTTATTTGAAATTATTATTACTTACTTGAAACGGATACAACTGCTACCTAGGAGTACAGAATGCTGAAAGAGAGTATAGTAAATGTATCAGATGCAGTTTGGTGCAACACAGGTCAGATCAGGAATGGCTTCTATAGAACATATCATATGAAATGAATTCTGAAATATAAATAAGAAACATGCCACAGAAAGAAAAAAAAATATGTGTAAATGACTAGTAATGGAAAGAAGCATAGAGCTTTCAAGAAATTGAAAAAAGGCCAGCATGAAGACACACACACAAAGAACAAGGGAGACATATCAAGTTCAAGTTGACACACTATACAGGTTTCTGGCACCCTCTCCAAAAGTCCCCAGTAAACTATAGAATCAAGCAGGAAACAATATTAGAAACTAACACACAACAAAATGAAAGAATACAGGGGGACCAACTGTCAGCACTGTTTAGCACAGTACTAGAGGTGATATCCAATGCTATTAAGTAAGAAAAATAAGAGAAAAATATAAGGAATAGGAAATGTAGTATTTATAGTTACTGTGATCATAGACCAAGAAAAACAAAGAGCAAGAGAACCAAGTGACTATTAAAACTAATGAGTGCTTAGCAAGGTGTTGAGATACAAGGTAAAAAATTAACACTTTAAAATTCATCAGCAATTTCCAAATGGGAAACTTAATCAATACAATATACTGACTCTATTTACAATAGCAAAGCTACTGATGACTAAATTAAGTGAGAGCATGCCAAGATTTAATAAAGTCCAAAAATATTATCTGAATTAGTAGGAAGGCATTATATGCCTTTGACAGGACATTTTTACCTCCTGGGTTTCAAAGGACCATGTGGAGATTTGAAAACCTTCTATTCTGTTCTAGTCAGGAAAGCAATCACTCTGTATCTCCACAAAAACAGGCTGTGGCATGGGGCATGGCTGTGCTATCTTTCTGGTACTTCTAAAAATTCATTGCTGGGAACCATGGATTCAGGAAGCTATTTAAAGCATTGTTGCAAAAATACAGGGTAAAGACCAAAAATTATTTCTTATTTTTTATCTGCTCAAATGTCACCTCCTTTTCTAACACATGTAGCTCTCATTCTGTGCTCACAGTAATAGCACTATGTACTTTAATCTAATCACCCTCACAGCATCATGCTTAGATTGTGTATGTTCATGTGTGTATCTGTGCTTCTTCTGCTAGACTTTGAGCCCTTTGAGGTTAGGTAGCTTGTCTTCATTAAATTTCTTATCTTCACTGCTAAGCACAAAATCTAAGAGAAACAAACAGTTGTTAAATTGAATGAACAGAAAAAGCTTTATATTCTTTTAATTTTGTCTGCTGGGTTACATTTCTATTAGTTTTATGGATATAAGTTTAGCATATTCATTTTAAAATGTCACATGAACAATCCATAAATTGTGATTGTAGTCTCATTGCCATTGTATCAGTCCCAGAGCTGAAAGGGACTTAGAAATTCCAAGTCAAAGCTTACTGTTGACAGAGCCTGTGCCTGTTCATAGTACACTGCAGAAATATAGGCATTTCCAGCAGGGTGGGAGGCATGTCCCTGAGCGAATGGGCTTGAGATGCCAGCACAGCCAGAAGTTTTTGCTGGAGGCTGTCGTATGACCTTAGGGAATTTGTGGCTGCTCAGCTTGCCCATCCTAGTCACAGATTTGCTACTATCATGTCACCCTGAGTACCTCCAACCTCCGTGCTGATGGAAGGTCTCAGGTGAGAAGCAACATGACTCTGTCAGGAACAAGACAAAGCTGGGCCTAGACTCGTGGTCTGCTTTGATTACACAATGGGGCACCTGCATGCTGGTTAGGCAGCTGCTGGCCATCAGAGCTGGAGTCTCTGCCTTGAGGGAAGTGCTGAGTGTTGCAGGCACAAGAGCCCTGTTTATGCCCATGGTGACTGAGAATCATGGAAAATCCAGCAAATCATAGAAACCAGGGCATTCAACGTGGGAATGTGATATCCTTTGTCATGGGTTAGGCCACTGGAAGGTATTATGGTATACAACAAGTAGCAGGCTTGGAGTTAGAAGAACCACCTACCCATTCCCTGACTACTGTGTGACCAGGGCCAAGCTGCTTAACTCTAAAATGATCATTGATGAGCAGCTTTGCAGCAGCTGGGAAGAGCAAATGAGACTCACTTTCCACTTTGTTAAGAAAAGTGAAAGTTTTTTTTTCCAAAGGCTATTGCTGTGAACACATTTTTATTAATATATGTAACCAAGAACAGAGGAGGGGGAAAGCTCAGAATGTTGGTCAGGGCCAAGGAGGAGAAAGAGAAGCTTGGCAAGTGAGTTCTTCCCTGTATCCTGTGTGACTTGGCAGACCCAGGACAAACCTGCTCAGTCCTCACATACACCTGGCTGCCTATGGAAATCTGCTGGCTAGAAGATGCTAATCGGGTGGGGAAAGAGCCCACGAGGGGCAGTGCTGAGCCTGTGCTTCACAGCATCGGTCTGTTCCCACTTGGATAAAAAGGGTATCGTGCATGGGGAATTCGGAGTCTTGGGTACGTGTTTTCACTGAAAAGAAATGAAGAAACAACCCTAGGGATGAGAGTACCCTGTGGAAGAGTCCTGCTTAAGGGAAACCTTCAGATGGAAATGTTCTCTGGGAAATACTGAATTGTGGAGCAATTCTCCCTGCTCCCATCCCAACTCACCCCAGAGCATGGAAGAGGTGGCCACAGGACTAGATGCAAATGCTAGGGAAACCAGAAGTGCCCATTTACTTTTCATCTCTGTAGATCTGCCTATTTTGAACCTTTTATATAAATAGAATTACACAATACATGGACTTTATTATTTAGCTTCTTTCATTTATCGTAATGCTTTCAAGTTCATTCATTCATATTGTAGCATATATCAGTATTACATTTGTTTTTATGACCAAATAATGTTCCATTTTTGTGTATACCACATTCTGTGTGTCCATTAATCAATTGATGGTCAATTGGTTGTTTCTACCTTTTGGTTTTTATGAATAATAATGCTATGAACATTTCTGTACAAATTTTTTTGTGGACATATCTTTATTTTTCTTGAGCATATATCTAAGAGTGAGATTGCTAGATCAAATAACTGTCTATGTAATCATTTGAGGAACCGTTAGACTACTTTCTAAAGTGGCTACACTATGTTACATTCCCACAACAGTGTAAGAAGTTTCTGACTTTTCCATATCCTCAGCAACACTTGTTATAATCTGTCTTTTTAATTATAGCCATCCTGGTGGGGTGTGAAGTGGTATCTAATCAAGGTTTTGATTTGCATTTCACTGGTGACTAATTTTGTTGGGCATCTTTTCATGTGCTCACTGGCCCTTTGTGTACCTCCTTTGAAGAAATCTATCATTTAAGCTTGTGCTATTGGGTCATCATAATCCCATTTATCTTCAGCTGTCTGGTGGCCTTCCAGGACAGGACAGTTGGCAAATAACTTGAAGTCTGGAGATTTGGGAAACCACAAAACAATATGGTTAATGGGACATTAGAATTGCAGTGCTATTTCTCCCCACCTTCATTTAAAAAAATAAACAAGATATAACTACTTTTATAGACAGTATAATCTGTTATTGCATATGCTGAATGCAACATAATACAACTCAACTTTAAACCTCAATGTCTTTATTTTATGTGCTTGATTAGGATAATTTTGGTTTTCATAATATTGTCTTTATATATAATGACATACTACTGGTTTGGGACAAATCAGCTTTAAGTATAAACACCCTAAATTATCTTAGAAATACTAGTGCTCAAATTAGAGAATTAGAGTAAAACAAATGATCAAGATTATGTTTCTTCTGCTCCAAGAGCCACTGCTGCATTTTAAGAAACAGCACTTCTACACTTTTCCTTTGGCTCTTCTACCAGGAGTTCACCGCCAATGTGCCATGTGGTTTTAATATAAAGAGAGTTCACAGCAGTACATCAGATTGAGTACTCCTCTCGGCAGAATGACTCTTTTAAAACCATGTCATTAGTCATGTCCTAAAACCTTTTTGAAGAGTGAAACGTCTACTTCAGTTCTTAGTCCTGATTTAGCTCACACCTAGGAGGTGTAGGTAAAGCAGCTATGATCCTAGACTAACTATTTTTCTCTGTCTCTCTTTCTTTCTCTCTACCTTTCCTAAGGACCTGTTTGATGTTGGTTATAAGGAAATCAGTAAGGCCTAGCTCAGTGAGATAAGTGGGGCATGATCAATGATTAGTCCTCCAGGGGAGATTGCTGTGATGGAGAAGTTCATGGGGCCTAGGGCTATAGAGAATGGCACCCTGATGGCAGGGTCTTTGTGTTGCAGGTGTTGGGGTCAAGATTTCACAGAGAATGAGATAATCAAGGCTTTAAGAATGAGTAGATGCTATCCAGTTGTACAAATAAGAGAGGCCATTCCAGTAGAAGGACTGGGGTGATGAAAGCCTAGAGGAGGGACAGATGACTGGTCTGCGAACCTGGAACAGGCCATGAGAAGGGGGCACCATGATGGAGGTGAACTGGAGAGCTGGTTGCACTATGGCTTGTATTATTCTTCCTGTTAACCTCAGTTTTGCTCTCTGAAACAACAAGGCATGGATTGAATTGCTCTTTCATGAGTGCTTTTCATAGATTTGACAACAGCTCTAATTTCTCTCCCAACTCTTCTGTTTACCAGGCTAGACATTCCCCATTCCTTCACTCTGTCCTCATATGGAATGGTTTCCAAAGCTTTCACCATCATAATTTTCTCTATTGGATATGTCTCAATTTGAAAATTTTCTTCTGACTCCTAACACAGAATCCAGCACTCCAGATGTGAAGTGTGCCATGTGATGTATTGGGGCCACTTTTTTTCTGTCATGAGCACTAAATATTGGCATCCAATCCTGTCAGTCCAGGTGAGCTAATTTCAAACCTCCGGGCCTTGTTTACCTTCTAAGCCAGGTGCTTTCATTTTGGGGCATGTTACTGTTTGACTCAAAATACAGAGCTGGATATTTATACACATTTATTTTAATTGGGTTAGCTTTGAGCCATTGTTCCCGATATGCCAGACCTTTTAATATCCTGATTCTACTATCTGTGATGTTTTGGCTTTCTCACTCTGCCTAGTGTCATCTGAACTTTTCAGAGCTATGAAATCTTCGAATTGTCTTCATCTAACTCTTTAATGAAAATATTGATAGTAACCAGGCTCAGTATTGACCCAGAAGCCTCAGCTTTATTAAGAACTGGTGTTAGTTCTTCCTACGACTATATTGAAGTACATTTGTGAAACCAGCATGTTTAGAAAGTGTTGCTCACTTATTGATAAACAAATACCCCAGAGCAGCATTTTGCATTTCTTAGTCAAATCTGTCGATTTCCTCTATTATAATAAACTGAGAGACTTATTAAAATGCACATTTCAGGCTGGGTGCAGTGGCCCAGCCTGTAATCCCAGCACTTTGGGAGGCCGAGGCAAGAGGATTGTCTGAGCCTGGGAGTTCGAGATCAGCCTGGGCAACTTGGTAAGACCTCGTCTCTACAATAAATCACAAAAATTAGCCAGATGTGGTGGCGTGCATCTGTAGTTTCAGCTACTTGGAAGGCTGAGACAGCAGAATCGCCTAAGCCCAGAAGGTTGAGGCTGAGGTGGCCAGGAGCGTGTTACTGCACTCCAGCCTGGGAGACAAGAGTGAGACTCCAACTCAAATAAATAAATACATACATACATAAAAATAAAATGCACATTTTTAGTTCTCATTTGAGGCCCATAGTATCAGACTAAAGCATAGGCATTTCAACAGGTGACTCTCATGAAGACTAGAGTTTGAATGAATGAAGTAGTTGCTCTCCTCAGCATGAATGATGAACAGAGGTGAGAATAGGCAGTTTGCATCTGACTTCACGTGCTAGACTGTGGCTTTAGATATGGACAAATACATTTAAAGAAATGTGTCAGTGAGTTGATGCCAGAGAGGTTTTTGGTGCACCTTATGAAAAATTCTTAATCCATGACATCTTCCCCTCTGATCTATTTTTCAGGCCAGGCCAAGGAGCATCTTTGCATTCTACCAGCGGCGCCAGCATTTTTCCGGCATGATTGCTGTGTTAGTCACTGCTATATTGGGAGAGTGACTGTTCTGCATTGGCTGCATGAAGTGGCTGATCTCATCTTCCAGTGGCAACACCTACAGCCGCGTCAGACTCTGGAACTTCAAGACTTAGGGGGGCTGACTCGCAGTTCTTTCCGCACACGCTGCTGCTCTGAATTCACACCAGGGTAGACAGTGTGGGTTTGGCGACGTGCTAAGGAAGAGTCTCCTGAAACACATATTTACTGAATCACAACTCTTGAGGCTCTCGCTCTATATTTACCCGTCTAACATGGCTGCCAAGGTTCCACCTATTCTCATGTGACTCTGACACTACTCAGGATTTAAAGAGCACTATTTTTAAAGTTAGTCGTGAATGTCACATTTTCCCTCTCCTTGGAAGGTTCTAATTATCTGTTTGTCAGACATCCCTCTGTTCTCTGCAACTTCATTCAACTTCACATGCTCTCCCTTTATGTTAGGAGTCAGTGCAAGTTGTTATTCAAGATTTCTGTGGGGATGGCTTACTGTTGAGGTTCCTCCCTCTCCCGGGCACTAGAAAATATCCGCAGGTCATTCTAGATTTTTCCAACACCTGACCACAACTGCTCCATAACTGCTTGCTACTTAGCTTTCTTAGGCCAATATCTCTTTTGAAATATGCCTCAAAGTCTTTCTCTTGCTTTTTATGTACAAAGTAAGCATCTCTCAGTTTCTATCATTCTCTTTTGTCTATAATATTGACAAATACTAGCTCTCTAAAAAAAGATTTTTTTTTTCTGATTACAGAAACAAACATGGTCATTGTTTCAAACTTACTAAATGTAGAAAGATATGTTATTATGTCACCTTATCACTACTACATTTTGATGTATTTTAATTAAATTTTCCCCTGTGAACTTATTTTCACAGTTGTCATCATACTTCATCTGCAATGTTATATCCTCATCTTGTCACTTAACATAAGTTGCCTTCTTCATGTCATTATAGAAACATCAAAATAAAAATTACTATGTGGAAATAACCTTTTGTTCATCATTTATAATGTTTCTTATAAATAACCCATGATGAATATCTTTGATATCAAAGTTTTATATCTCAGTATCTCTCGGGTAATTTCCTCAGGATAAAGTTAAAGGAGTGTTATTATTATACCAAGGGGACATTTTTAAAGTGCTGATACATATTTCCAATTTGCCTTCCAAAATGGTTGAATCCATTTATACTCCTACAAGCAATATGTGAAAGTATTTATTGGCATGATATATTCTATGAAAACCATAGTTACACTTTCTAAGGAGAAAAAAATGGCATTTTATATTAGGATAAAGGTGAAAGCATTTTCCTAGCTGAAACAGATCTCAAGATGGGTTCCATGAGCACATGGTTTTGAAAGCTCAGTGAATCCCTTATCCATTGGGCATGATATGGTGAGCTTCCCAAAGAGAGTACACAACACCAGCGATAGATAAAAAGGCTATTAAGTAAACTTTTTGCTTTTCTTTTGACTTTTAAAGCATTAACTGAGTCATCTTCACAGATGCCATAAGAGCAGCAGAGAAGGTCAAGTGTTGCATGGCTGCTTGATGCTTCATGTACGTAAGTTACCTGGGAACCACTTCATGTAGACAAATCCCTGAAAATCCTAGAGATGATATTTCAAGAGGTTTGCTCCTTGGTCTGTAGGGTGGAAAATAGTCTAATTGTGACCATTCAGAGGACTCAAATATTTTTGTCAAACCACTAATGTAGAAATAAAATTCAGATAGGAAAAAATGGAAATAATAGAGAACTGGGGATTTAAGATGGACTATTAAGTTGCGACTCAATGTTAACTCTCACCATCATTCTATACAAAATCCTTGTCAGATCCAGGCTTTCATCTGCCAAGTTAGAAGAAAGGAATAAACTTGTAGTCAAATGAGTCAGGGTTAAAATGCTAGTCCTGCAGTTTTTGCAGGCTCCGGCTAGATTTTCTGAACTTTTCTGAGCTTCATTTCCTTTATCTGCTAAAACAGGACAGTTTTTAGAATAAATAACATTTCTTTTAAATCCAATACGTTAAACAATGTGATTAATTCACATAAAATTGTAATGTGCACAGACATTATCAAAAATATCTGTTTTTCTCTCTTCCTTCTCTGTAGAGCCACAAAATGCATGACACCTATTCTTACCTTGCACTATTGTTTTCTACGTGGCTTACTAAGCCCAGAATCTACTTCAATGCTAACTGATTGTTTTTTACTCTAATCTGCTAACTGTCATTTCTTGGGAGCATTTATACTTTTTTTTCTTTGTAAATGTTCAAGCTGTAACCAAGTTCTACTCACAGATTCCCTGGGAGAATGTTTTACACTGTAGCAATGTTTTTTTATTAAGTGTTTCTGTATCTTCTCAATCAGATCCTACCCTTCTCAAGGGCAGGGAATATATCTCTGTATTCCCCTCAGATTTTAGCTCCATTTCTGAAAGGTAGCAGCTCCCTGGTTAGTGCTTATTGATTAGTTGAATGTTCAACATTCATTCAGTATCATACACATAGTCTTTCAGAGCTTACCCTATGAGGTGCTGGAAATACAATCATAAATGAGATGGATGAAATATCTAGTCTCCTGCAGCTCAAAGTGCATCTCTGTCTCTGTATAAGAGTGGTTCAGAGACAGAAGAAAGCAAAATAGATGGCTCTTGAGGTATAAGAGAATCGTCTTGAATCTGTGCATCCCAGAGCATTTATTTAGTGTAAAACTGAGAAATTATTAATTATCTACATCAGAGAAAGGGACTCAGATGGACATTGCTCAATAACCAACCCTCCCTTTCCCAACTCTCCCAATTCTATATCCAGTGGCTTGAGTTATTGTTCTCAGAGTGGTAGAGAAAACAGACCTATAATCTGGAAACCATAATCCTGTGATAAGTGCTATTTTACAAGAAGCATAGGCTCTCACAGCAACACATAGGAAGGGCCCCAACCCAGAGGACAGGAAAGTTTCTTTTAGGAAGTGACATATATGCTGAGCAAGGAGACTACAGCCAGTGTAGGAAGAATGCGGGTGGGTGTTTCACCATGAAAGAGCCACATGTGAATAATCCTGGCGTTCCAGAGGGCAGCTTGTCTTTGAAGAGCTGAAAGTGGTTTAACATGGTTGGAGATTATAGTTGGTAGGAGGTAGTGAATTATCAGGTTCAAGGCTGAGTGGTGAGGGATCAGGAACGGTATTGTAAACTTGGCCTTTTACCCTAGGGACCTTGAAAACAACGGAAGGATTTTAATCATTGAGGTGACGTGATTGTGAAATAACAGCCTGGATGATGTGTGGAGAGTAGCTTTGAGCAGGACAAAAGGCAAGCAGGGAGACCAGCAGACTTGAAATCAGGAGAGAGAGGACTATTTCCTGGGCTAGAGTAATGCCAGCAGAGCTGGGGGAAACCAATAATAGTAGGAGATATTTCTAAAATCTAGGGCTTGACCAGATGTAGACATCTGAAAGTTGGAAAAACAAGATTGTGTGTATAGAAATGATTCTTTTCACGAAAACATAGATAATTGAATTACAGAAGAAAGATCACAAATTTGGGACATTCTGGATTTGAAGTGGATGTATTCAGCTGGGAATTCATGCATTCAAATCTGAATCATATGCGGTTACTATCTGACCGGGAGTAGAGATATCAGCGGCATAGAACATATAGGAAGCCATTAGGTCAAGCAAACAGGTGAGGCTGCCCAGAGGGAATCCAGGCTATGAAAAGAAGTACATGATTAAAACATTTATATGCAACAATTAACCACAGGCCTAGTCAAAAGTTTGTGCTACATTGTTACTCATTTTTGTTTGCTAACTCCTTTACCCAATCATTTATCTGTTCATGTACTCATCCTTTTATTTCTCTATTTATTCATGCATTCAATAAGTATTTATTGAGCTGAGGATTCACAGATGAATGTGATACCATTTCTGATCGAAAAAGGGATAAAGTTGAGTTTAATGGTAAAGGCACTCGAGATGCTCTGTGTTGACAACACAAGGTAACAATGCTTTAATAGTAGTTGGGAATTGTTTGAATCCCGGCTTCTACTCTAGGCTGAGAATACTTTCAGAAGCAGGTAATGCTTGAGTGATGACTTGAATGACAGGAGAGACAGCCCCAAGAAGTAGATGAGGTGGGGTTGGTGTATTATAAGATGGAAATTGCTGCACAAAATGCATAAGCCTCAAGAAATTTCAGATTGGTCAGTGTGACTTAGCCAAAGGGTTCCGAGTGAGAGTGTCTCTAAGACACCATTATGAAGGGCATTGTGGGCCACGGTAAGTAGTTAAACAAATTTTAGGAGCAGTGAGAAGCAACTCAGAAGTTTTAATCTTGGAGAGGCCTGATGCATCTGTAAGTTAAGATGAGGATGAGCAATCACTCGATGGGGAACTAGATGGAGGGACATGAAGCGGTTGTACACTAAACCTGGCTGGAACGATCGGTGTGTAATTTCAGGCAATCACAGCAGTGTTGGAAAGGAGAAGTAGGATCTGAGAGACATTAAGGAGTTAGAACTGATAAAGATTGGGGGCTAACGGGTTGTATGGGCTGAGAAAGAATGAAGAAGGAATCAATGATGATGATCAAATCTGAATTTTTGATTCAGGTCAGAGGTGAGACCATTCATAGGGTCAGGTCATAGGAGGAGGAGATGTTGATGGCAGATTCTTAACTCTGTCTTGGAACTGGAGCAGACCCTTTCATTAGATGTAATTTCAGCCTTGAAAATGATTTTATATCTTAGAATTACAGTTGTACTTGTTATAGTATAAAAGAGGCCTAGATACACACGGGTCAGTCGGTTCACAAGGTCTGAGTACTGCTTGTACCGCTCTCATTGTTGAGGAACAGAGAAAGGTACTCTTCCCTATAGCTGGCAATCATTTTGTAACAGAGCTTTCTCCTTCAAAACAATTAGAACAGCATTAAAGCAGAATCCATCAAGTACTGAATTGCGGGATACTCCTTAAGATCCTCTGGTCTTTAGAAGAGGAGGAGATAGAAATAGCAGCTGGGAGTAATCAGGAGTGATCTTCTGGACTTAAGCTGGGTTAGAAAGAGTAGAGTATATAAACCCATAGTCTCATGAGTACATAGTGGTGAAACCAACTGTAAAACAGGGCCATGAGCTCTGAGATACTGCATGTCTTCCCAAACCATCATGCTAATTTAGGAGTTTGAATTTTGAATTAGGGGCTTATCATAATTAGACTATTTTGTGGATCATGACCACCACTGGAAAGATCTCCAGCAGCATCTTTCACCCCCTAAACGTTTTGATGACATCCTTTGATGGTGCTTAAGGAATTTCTGGCTTTAAAGAGATTACATGCAGGAGACTCCTGCCTCCTTCTCCATGGGCTGCTGGGCCTGGGTGGCTAGAGAAACTCTATGGACCAGGGCCTGGATCAGTGGACTCTGCTTCATACCAGGCCTAAACCTAGCCATGCTGACAGCCTCCTCTTGCTGGGTGGCTTATGACTCCAAAAACCTCAGTCTTGAGCTACATTTGTGATTAGAGCAACCTATTACTGAACAACTGCCCATATTGCATCTTGATCTGAGGTGGAATTTCCAGACTGAAGACCAAGCACTCCACTGTTGCCTGGGAAAACTTGCTTTTGCATTTTAGGTCTTATTTTTATCTTTTGCATTGACAGGGAAGTTTTAAAATGCTGTAAAGAAAGCCCTGGATGCTCACATTAAAGCTACAGCAATACCAAGGGACACTGTGGGTTGCCATACTATAAGTGACATGGAGGCTGTTGACCAGGGAACCCAGTGAAGTCCTGTCCCTCTGCTGTAGGGTATCAATGCCAAAAACACTTAGTGTTCTGTCTTGGTATCTGACTCCAGTCCTTCAATTTCAGCAACTCATTAAGACACTCCACTTGGGTGAATTAGACTTAGCTTTTCCTTCGGGGACTCAGTTCTTGGCTCTGCTCACTCCTATACCCACTCACTTTGCTTTTTTTGTGACTTTATAAATCTTGATGTGATGCCCCTCCTTCTCACCCCCATGTCCCATAATCCCACCATGTAGACTAAATCCCACCAGGTAGTATAAATCAGACTCATCTGTTTTAGACAGTCTAAACGGAAGGAATTACACTAACAGCTCTAATTTCCTCTTCCTAGAGATGAGTTAAATGCTCTGACATAGTATATAAAAAGGACACACCAGCAGCTGGATTGGCATACCCTGTCCACTTTGGAGGTGTTGGCTGGAGTGTTGGTGTCTTGGGCAGAGTGTCCCAGACAGATTCTTCTCTGGTCGACCTCCTCAGCCTGGGGGATTTTCAGAGCCAACCACTTACAGGTGGGAAGAGAGCAGCAGCAGACACATCATTTCTCTTCTTCCCCAGGGCCCCACTAATTGTGCTGAGGGAGCTGAGCTGGATACAAGACTTTGAAGTGCTTCTTGGAAAGAATGGGTTCCAAAGTGCAGAGGACATTTCGTAGTCTTGACTCCCTGGTAGTTGTGCTGGGAGTGCATGGAGAGTTTTGACAAGCCTGACTGGTATTTTCCACAACAGAGATGAGTCTCGTGGCTGTTCCTAAGCCTGATGTACATGAACATGTCTGCTCTGAGTCTCTCTAGCTTCTTCCCAAGGGAATGAAGGCTCTTTGTGGGCTGTTCTTTCAGTATCGTGTGCTAGCTTGCCTACCTGCCCCCACCTTCCTGGGCATTTGGACTATTCAATGGGTGGGAAAAGGTTGGCAGGGGGCAGGAAGTGATGAGCTGTGGTCTCGTGATAGCTTCATTGATGTTTTGATTCCTACTCCTATTTTTTTGGTGACACTGTGACTCCATATGAGATGTACACCAATAAGTAGCAAAATAATACTTTTTAAAAATAATTTATTGTAGAAGCAAGGTCTTGCCAAGTTGCCTGGGCTGGTCTCAAACCCGTGGGCTCAGGCAATCCATTTGCCTTGACCTCCCAAAGTGCTGGGATTACAGACTGAGCCACCAAGCCCGGCCAATAATACTTTTTTTTTTCTTTTTCTTTTAATTTTATTTTAAAGATGTGGGGTACAATTCAGTGTTAGGTATACAAATGTTCATTATGCAGGAACCCTTGTTAATGAGGGGTGCCCCCTCTTCCCCAGGCAGATTCCCACTACTGCCAATCCTGCTTACCTGCCTCCCTCCCGGCAGTTTCCCACTGCCAATCATTCTCTTATAGTATTATGATAATTGTTCAAGGTCCGCTTATGACTGAGAAAATACGATACTCAGTTCTTTGTTTCTGTGAAAGATCATTCAGTATTATAGACTCTAAGTCCATCCAGGTTGCTGTGAAGTTCATGATTCTGTTCTTTTTTATGGCTGTGTAATATTCCATCGTGCATATGTAACACATTTTTTAAAAATCCAGTCCTCTTTTGATGGGTAGCATGGTTGATTCCATGTTATTGCTACTGTGAACAATGCTGCAATAAACATACGTGTGCAGGTATCTTTTTTATAGAGTGATTTGAGTTCTTTCAGGTATATTCCCAGTAGAGGGATTGTGGGGTTGTATGGAAGGACAATTTTTAGATCTTTTAAGGATCACCACACTGTTTTCCACAGGAATAATACTTTTTAATAGTGATTTTAGAGCTATCATCTTTTTCTTTCTTTCTTTTTGGGTTACATATGTTGTATGGTTGGTAAGGAAAATAATGAAACCAGATACAGTTTCTTAGCTAGACATAGATCCATATAAAGAGACATTACATCTTTTGCCCACTTTGTAATGGGGTTGTTTGTTTTTTCTTTTCAGCACATTTGAGTTCCTTGTAGATCCTTGATGTTAGGCCTTTGTCAGACATGGAGTTGGGAAATATTTTTTCCCAGTCTGTGGACTGTCTCCCTGCTCTCTTGATGGTTTCTCTGGCTTTGCAGAGCTTGTCAGTTTAATGAGGTCCCACTTGTCTATCTTATCTCTTATGGCCTGTGCACTTTGGGTTTTGCTCAGGAATTGGGCAAAAGATATGAACAGACACTTCTCAAAAGAAGACATATAAGCAGCCAACAGATACATGAAGAAATGTTCAACCTCACTAGTCATCAAGGAGATGCAAATTAAAACTACACTGAGATACCACCTAACTCCGGTCAGAATGTCCATTATCAATAACTAAAAAAATAACAGATGCTGGAGAGGATGTGGTGAAAAGGGAACACTTCTACACTGTTGGTAAGAATGTAAACTAGTACAGCCTCTGTGGAAATCAGTGTGGCGATCCTAAAAGCTCTAAAAATCGACCTTCCATATGACCCCGCAGTCCCCCTACTGGGAATATACCTGGAAGAACTCAGGTCACTCTATAAGAAAGATACTTGCACACATATGTTTATCGCAGCATTGTTCACAATAGCAAGACCATGGAACCAACCATGTTGTCCATCAAAAGAGAACTGGATTAAAAAAAATGTGGTACATATACACGATGGAATATTATGCAGCCATAAAAAAGAACAAAATCATGAATTTCACAGCAATCTGGATGGAATTAGAGTTTACTGAGTGATCTGTCACAGAAACAAAGATCTGAGCATCACATGTTCTCACTCATAAGTGGACCTTGAACAACTACCGTAATACTATAAGAAAAGAATTGACATTGGTGGGAAACTATGGGGGGGGGGGCAGGGAGGGGAAGGGAGGTGGGATTAATGGTAGTTAATATCTGTCTGGGGAAAGGGGGGCACACCTCATCAACAAGGGTACCTGCACAATGAATATTTGTATACCTAACCCTTAACTGTACCCCACAATTTTAAAATAAAAAATATATCTTAAAAAAAGAGACATTACAGATTCATTACATAATAATCAAAATGTGTGTGTCTGTGTGTGTGTTGTGTGTGAGAAACAGAGTGTGTGCTTTCAATGTGTTGCCAGTAATGGCTGTAGAACATCACTAGGGTTGGTGGTGGCTGGAGAAGTTGCCTGCTGGAAGTGAGATTGAAGACAAGGAAAGAATTTCCCCACTGCATCTAGAATGAGTTCTGGATTCCTTATTGTGACATTCAAGCACACC
Source organism: Tarsius wallacei (assembly GCA_963574415.1). Taxonomy (NCBI): domain Eukaryota; kingdom Metazoa; phylum Chordata; class Mammalia; order Primates; family Tarsiidae; genus Tarsius; species Tarsius wallacei. The sequence goes on along the minus strand of CAUYQG010150346.1, from coordinate 10,687 downwards.
ATAGTATAGGCCCAACATGCCTGTCCTAGGGCCTGTCCCCACTTCTGCCTCTTTCTCACCCCTCCAGTTTCTCTTCCTTCCACACCTTATCCCTGATTCACCCATTAACCAGACTAATCACCCAAGGACTCACATTCTTTGAGACGGGGATCTTCTAGTCCTGGATTTCAGCGTATGATTTCACTCCTCCTGGGTCTTGTCATGGCGTCTGTCATATCTGTGGTCACATGGCATTTCCGTTCTTTCTATAGCAATGAGTTAGAAATTCCAGGACTCAAGAGATAAAGACTATTTGAAAGATTTCAGCATACCCCCTATTCCTTCTCAAAATGCAGTATTTCGATAACGTTGAGACATCATCTGTATGGCGTCTGCAGGGTTGATGATTGCAAAGCTGCAAAGGAATCAGACCCCTTTAGGAGACCATCCTAAGCTTCAGAACTCCCATACAAATGCCTTTCTACTTCTCTACTTGGGGAGATATATCACTTGTCAGAGTTCAGCTCTACTGCATGACCCAACAACTTTATTTCTGAGTATATGTCCAAAAAGATTGAATTTAGAACCCCCTGAAGAGATATTTGCATTCTCACATTCATTGCAACATTATTCACGATAGCTAAGACATGCAGTTAAACTAAATTTTCATCAATAAATGAATGAAGAAAGAAATCATGGTATATCAATACTATGGAATACTATTCAGCCCGTAAAAAGAAAGAAATCTTGCCATTTGTGACAACATGGTTGACATTGGAGGGTATTCTGTTCAATGAAACAAGTCAGGCACAGAAGGGAAAATACTGAATGATTACACTTATATAGGGGATTCAAAATAGTCACATTCATAGAAATAAAGGACACAATAGTGATTTCCAGGAGGGTGGGTGAAATGGGGAGTTGTTGTTCGATGGTTTTAAAGTTTCAGTTATGCAAGGAAAGAAAAAGTTCTAGAGATCTGTTGTGCAGCACAGTATTTATTGTGACCTAAAAATTCGTTAAGAGGGTAGATATCTCCTGTCACATGTTCTTACCACAAAAACAAAACAAAGGACAAAAGGGACCTTTGGGAGGCATTGCCAATGTCTATTACCTCAGTTTTGTGGATGGTTTCACAGGACTTTACAGACATCCAAACTCATTCAACTTAAGTTCTTTGTACATGTAGTTCTTTGTACATCAATTATACTTTAATGCAATTATTGAAAAAGCCCACTTTCTATGTGAAGTTTCCCCTGACCCTATCCCATATTCCCCACTCGCGGGGTGGACTTATGTTCTCAGAATTTCTCAATTTGGGGTCAAGCATTTTAATAATGTTTTTTCACATGCCACTGTAGTAATTTGGGTGTACATCTTTACAGGACTGTGTATTTTGAGGTGGGGGGGTCAGCTTTGTTTATCTCCGAATCTCTTTCAGGGTGCCTAGCTTAGTAGACACTGATATAAAATGCTACCTCCATGAAAAATGAGTTCCCCAAGGTTGGAAGGCTGGGAAAGAAGAAACAAATTCTCTTTCAGTGCAAATGACTGAACAGTTAGCACAAAGCTGCAAAGAGATCAAGAACAGAGAGTGAGGTGAAAGTTTGTTGGACTGAGGACTGTGACCACAGGATGTCCAGGCTTTCTTCATTCCTACAAGTCATGAGGAGGGAAGTAAAAGAGTCTCACATAGATATTTGCTTTTCCAGAGTGCAAGAAACATGTAAAAGTAAAAACATGGCATTTGATTCAAATAATGTGAGTGTGTCGGGGGATGGAGTCCAGGGGAAGGAGATCTTGCCTTCACCCTTTATCACTTGCGAGTTCTTTCTGATATTGTTTCCTTACCAGTCAAAAGAAGATCACAGTATGTACACCATGGGATTTTTGTGATTGTTAACTGGTTGGGACTGTGAAAACATCCAAGCATATAGTTGGTGTTTGATCAATGTTGGCTCTCACCTGCAATTACACATTTGAGCTAGGGAAAACAGTCTTCTGACTACATTTATCATCCTTGACTAAGGGCAATACGGCTTTTATTTATCAATTGTTCCAGGGACTATACTAGTTTTTTTTTGTGCGTTATATTCAATACTTTCAACAAATTGACAAGAACAATATCTTGCTGGTACAAAAGCCAAGACTCAAAGGTATCACCAGAATTGCTCAAGAACAAACAGTCTGAGTGAGGGAGAGGAGCTTGGATCTATGAAGCGCTATACAACGTTAAAACGATCCATTTTTTACTGCACTGCACTGTGGACTGGCTCTCTCAATCTCCTTCTACTTCTTCTATTTGAAGAAGTTGGAAAGTTAGAAATTATATTCTGAGCAGTTAGAGATTTGAATAAAAATTGCCTTTCTCCAGTCAGAAGAACTTGTGCACGATTTGAAAGGCAGATCTGGGGTAGCAGCCATCGTTCACCTCCTACAGCAGCTGAAAGCAAGGTGGTCCCACATGGGTGGTTTCTGTGTCCAGACACCACATGCCTGTGAGTTTGTGAGAGCCCACAGCTGAGGCGGCAGCTTCATCTCCCCTGGCTAATACCTATAGTGGAAACAATAGCTCAGCTGCAACTTCTTCACTGCCATTCCTTGAGTCTGTCCAATAATTTTGTGAGCATCTAATTCCTTGGATCAAATCTTTTTGCCTCCCAAATACTTGGAGCATTCTTTTCTCTTGCAGTGACTCCTGACACACATGATCATGGAGCAGACGTAGACTGAATAATGACTTTCAAGAATGTTATTATGTACATAATCATAGCATCATTTGCATATAGTTACTCTCTTTTACATCACCCTGCCTTCTCTTTCTACTCTTGACATAATAGATGTTGTCTGGTTTATTCCCCTTCTGAAATGTGTCATGTGAAACCTGAGTAAATGAAAAATTTCACTAGGATCTAGAAGAATGACCTTCTCACCTAAGATAAAATGACTGTTCTCCATGATGTCTGAGCATATGCTATCGATGGGTGTGAACCCTAGGACCTTGAATATAAGCACAGGTCATTGAACTGACTCTTCTATCTTCTGAAATTCATCAAATAATTTAAAACAATCAAATAATCTATTGATTGTGATAGTGAATGACATAAGACAGAACATAACAGCTTATGCTCCTTGATTTGTGAAAAGGACTGAAGAAAAGGTAACAGTTAAAGACATGAAGGTTAGATTTATAGAGTAGTTTATATTTATGAATATGGTCTATCCCTGGACATAATCTGAATACATGATGATGTTATACAACAGCAAGAGTATATTGGCTGAGCATGGTGGCTCACACCTATAATCCCAGAACTTCGGAAGGCTGAGGCAGTAGGATTGCTTGAGGCCAGGAGTTCAAGACCAACCTAGATAACATAACGAGAGCCTGTCTTTATACAAAATTTTAAAAGTAGCTGAGCATGGTGGCAGGTGCCTGTAGTCCTAGCTATTCAGGAGGCTGAGGCAGTAGGATCTCTTGAGCCAAAGAGTTCAAGGCTGCAGTGAGCTATGATCATGCCACTGCACTCCAGCCTGGGTGACAGAGCAAGACTATGACTCTAAGAAGAAAAAAAAGAATGTATTGGTGTGTCGATATGCTACAATTTACTTTTTTCCTCACCACCACAACTCTGACCACAACAGAGAATCTGGAGTTGTTTAATTCATGTATTTACTCATGTATTCCAGGGAGGCCTGGAATTTCAAAGGAAGAAAACACATGAGTATCAATATTCTTCTCTCCATAAAAGCAGCCAGGCAGAATAAGAATTAAACTCTCAAAAGGTCTGTATCTTGGGAGATCTATGAAAACAGAAGGATTTGGAGAAAGAGAAAGATAAGATTTAGATATCTTGTGGTGAGGAAGAAATGGGAGAGGTAGCCAAGATGTCAAGTTGGACATGCTCAGTTGGTGTAGATGAGATACATGTTATGTTTGGGTGGGAGGCAGTTGGTAAGGAGGATAAGAGAGTCCCTGATATTTGCAGGTTTAGGATGGAAAAGGAAAGATAATCTATAGGAATTGTGCTCAACTGTTCACCCGAGACAAACATGAATTATTTTTCAGGTTATATTTTGTTGTTGTTGTTGTTGTTGTTTGTTTGTTATAATGTTTCTAGACTGGACATCATGAGTGATAGTTTTATAAGGGTTACAAAAAAAAAATACTTGCTTATAAAAATTTTTCCAAAGCTAGAGGATTGCCTGAGCCCAGGGGTTTGAGACCAGCCTGGACAACTTGGTCAGACCTCGTCTCTACAATATATAAAAAAATTAGCTGGGCGTGGTAGTGCACACCTGTAGTTCTGGCTACTTGGAAGGTTGAGGTAGAAGGATTGCCTGCACACAGCGAGTTGACCCAGGGTTGGCCATGAGTGTGCCATTGCACTTTAGCCTGGGTGACAGAGTGAGACTCTGACTAAAAAAAAAAATCTTTTTTCCATGTGGGTTTTTTGTGCTCTATTTATTTATTTTTTAAGATTAGAAAAGAAGAAAAAAAGAAAAAAATTAAATGAGGAAAACATTCATACAGCATGCATTTCCTGAACACCTGTTTTGTTCAGGGCCTGGCCCTAGATCCTGGAAAAGAAAAAAAAAAAAAAAAAGAAGACAGATACAATAGTTTCTGCTCTCAAGCAGCATATAAAACAATAGAGAGATCAATGTATTTGTATAAGAAACTGCTAGGCATAAAGTGTTATATGAGAAAAGTTAAGAAAGTGCTTACAAATTCTGAAGATCGTAGCATTCTATCCTATCGCATACACAGTTGAGTAAAACATCTATATGATGCCAAGGGAGAGTGGTCAAATGAATCTCCCCATTAATATTTAGGTAATAACAGGATAAACAGTTTTGGCTGCAGTATAATATTAATGATAACAATAATAGGCATTAAAAAAACCCAACATTTATTGATTGTCACTACACAGACGTTGTACCAAATGTTGAAAAAGCATTATCTCTCTTGATCCTCTCCTGAACCCTATGTGCCTCTGAGTTAGTTGCTATGATTGTCCTTATTTTATGGAAGAAGAAACTGAACTTTCATCAGGATAAGTGATTTACTTCATTTAAGTATGCCTTGCAGCTTTGAAGTGCAACAGCTGGGATGGAGGCATTGGTCTCAAAGTTCATTCCTTGAGACTTTACTCCTGTGGGAAAGCAGGAGCAGGATGCCTAGAAAGGAAGGTCAGGGCCAAGCAGGACAGGAGCACCAGGTGAGGCATGTTTATTTTATACACTAGATAATGAGAGAGGAGTCGGGGGTCAGTGTGCAGGCTGAATTGAAGAGGAAAGAGACTGGAAGCAGGAACCCATATGGAAATCACTCCAAAGGTGTTGATGAGGAGCAAGTGAATGGTGTCAATGGGATTAGAAAAAGTGATTGTCATTTATTTTAGGCAGTGTTGTGTGTGTGTGTGTGTGCTCACACATGTGTATGTATATATGTAAACACAATGATATGCAGATTAAACTAATTTAAACTATAGCCGACAGGCATTTAGCTAACCTTTCATATATACTAACAGGGGATATGCAGTGATCAAAGGCCTATATAACAAAGGAAATTACACTAAGACTTTTCTGCTATACTTAACTCCTATTGTCATGAGATGGTTTGTTGAATAACATAATGGATATTATTAAAAGGTGGGTAGTTTTTCATTGGGGAAATGAATGGTGATTATGATATATACAGTCATTTAAAGAATGCATAAAATTCTTTAAAATAATTAAAAGCCGGGCTCGGTGGCTCAGCCTGTAATCCCGCGCCTTTGGGAGGCTGAGGTGAGTGGATTGCCTGAGCCCGCGGGTTCGAGACCCGCCTGGGCAAGCAGGACCTCATCTCTACAATAAATCAAAAATTAGCCGGGTGTGGTAGCGCGTGCCTGTAGTTCCAGCTACTTGGAAGGCTGAGGCGGAAGGATCGCCGGAGTCCAGCAGGTCGAGGCTGCGGTGGCCGGGAGCGGCCACTGCACTCCAGTCTGGGTGACAGAGTGAGACTCCAACTCAAAAAAAAAAAAAAAATGTGCTCATCAGGGAGAGACTTCGTGTGAGAACCACGGGGCCTAGGAACCTCTGAGTTGGTGAGTGCCACCTGTGGCAGTCTGCCCACGCTCCCACCCTGAGGCCCCACAAAGGTAAAGTCCTCAGGGGTCTGACTCAGCCTCTCCAGGAAAGGGGATGGAGAAATCTTTCTGCACGCTGCTGCTGTCTTCAGAGGCCGTCACACAATCCCAATTATAGAGAGGCATACATCATCTGAGAATGAGGATGAATTTCCCTGACCTGGAAACATCCCAGAAGCCAGCTTGATGTTTCAAAACACAGACAGCCATTAGCAATCAGCAGTGGTCCTATAAATAGTTCTTTTGTGTCACTTCACACCACGCTGAGCCTTCTGTGGACTGTCATGCCACGAATTATGGACTCAAATAACTCAGGGACAGTGCCGAGCTGGCGAGTAAGAGGCGTCTGATGAATGATCGTGTTTGTGTTCTCCTGGGGGAGTCCCTGCTAGAAAATGCAAATCTTGAGCAATTAATATCAATCTCACAATTTAGACCCATTGCCTCTGATTAGATAAGCTGCCTGTAATGGCTGTGTTTTAACACAAATGCGTTGGCTTGGAACCCTGATGAGTGAATTTGCCAATCCATTGTCTAGGCCCACTAGGCCCGCTGATTGCAGGCAAAATTCATTTGTTCTTGAGCCAAACCACTCATCACATGTTAGCAGTGTGAAAACTTCCTAGTAAAAGGCTGGGGCTCTGTTGGATAGAAAATTCTATCCTTATTTAGAGAAACAGGGTGGTACATTGCATTCAATCTGGCTTGTGATTCTGCCTCTGCCACTGCCTGGTAACCTTGGGCATGTCACTCTCCCCACTCTGAGCCTCAGTTTCACCAATCGTCAGAGGCACGATAGTCCCAGCCCTTTCCATGTTACAGGAGTACTGTCAGCGTCCATGTAGTCCAAATGACTGTAATGTTGCCTTGTAATCTTTTCCCTTTTTTTGAGAGACGGGGTCTTGCTCTGTCACCCAAGCTGCAGGGTAGTGGCATGATCATAGTTCACTACGGCCTCACTACACTTCTGGGCTCAAGTGATCCTCCTTCCTCAGCCTCCCAAGTAGCTGAGACTACAGGCCTGTACCATGCTGCCCAGCTAGTTTTTTTCATTTTATGTATAGACGGCTTCCCGCTATGTTCCTCAGACTGGTCCTGGGCTCAGGTGACCCTCCCTCCCTCCTTGGACTCCCAAAGTGCTGGGATTACAGGCATGAGCCACCACCCCCAGCCATTTTGTAATCATTAAGATCCGGGGTTAGGCCGGGCTCTCTGGCTCAGCCTGTAATCCCAGTACTTTGGGAGTCCAAGGTGAGTGGATTGCCTGAGCCCGCAGGTTTGAGAGCAGCCTGGGCAACTTGGCAAGACCTCATCTCTACAATATCAAAAATTAGCCAGGCGAGGTAGCGCACACCCGCAGTTCAGCCTACTTGAGACGGAAGGATCGCCAGAACCCAGCAGGTCAATGCTGGGGTGGCAATGAGTGTGACACCGCACTCCAACCTGGGCAATAGCGTGAGACCCCAACTCAAAAAAAAGGAAAGATCGGGGTGATGGGGTCAAAGGTGTGGGTTTGAATTCCAGCCCTGCCACTTCCCAACTGTGTAGCCTTGGAGAAGTTACTCAGCCCCTCTGGACTTCTATATCCTCATTTGGAAATGAGAGTGAATTTTAAGACCTACTTGTGAGGTCTGTTGTGAGGCTTAAAATAGAACATGTATTAGCACAACAGTATTACCACACACTTAGCAGCTTAAACCCACACACATTTGTCATCTCAGTTCCCATGGGTCAGAAGTTTTGGGACAGCTTGGCTAGTCATCAAGGTGTCAGCCAGAGCAGAGTCTCATCTCAAGTCTTGATGAGAGAAGGACCTGCTTGCAAAACCACATGGCTGTTGGCTGAATTCAGGTGCTTGAGGTTGTAGGACGGGGGGCCTTGGTTCCAGTGAGTTGTTGCCAGTGGTTGGCCTCAGGGCCTCACCACGGGGCCTCCCCAGCATGGCTGCTGGCTTCATTACAGTCAGCAAGGGACAGTCTCCTTGCAAGACAGAGATTGCTGGCCTATGTGACATATTCACACAAATGACATCCCTTGCTGTACACTATTGGTTAAAAGCAAGACGCATAGCAGAGCTCAGTGGCTCACACCTGTAATCCCAGCAATTTGAGAGGTGAAGGTGAGAGGATTGCCTGAGCCCAGGGGTTCAAGACCAGTCTGGGCAACTTGGCAAGACCTTGTCTCAACAATAAATCAAAAATTAGCAGGGCATAGTGGCACATGCCTGTATTTCCAACTACTTGGAAGGCAGAGGTGGAAGGTTCACCTGAGCCCAGCAGGTCGAGGCTACAGTGGCCATGATCATATCCAACCTGGGCAACAGGGTGAGACACTGACAAAATAAAATAAAATAAGCAAGACACATGCCCCACTCAATCTCGGGGGGAGGGGGTCACACAGAAGCGGGAACAATGGGAAAGGGAACTCATTTGGACACTCAGTAAGTGCTGATCGTTGTGAGGGTGATGGCAGAGAAGTGGCAGGGAAACAGGAGGAGAAGGAAAAGCTTTGGGTTCCTTTTCACCTGGGCAGCCTATCTCTGATTCCTCATATTAAAATATCTTTTAGTATTTCCTAATTGTTCTGTCAGGGTAAACTGCTGGTTAAAAAAAAAAACTGGGCTCAGTGGTGCAAGCACTTTGGGAGGCTGAGGGTTCGAGACCAGCCTGGGCAACTTGGCGAGATCTCATCTCTACAATCAATCAAAAAATTAGCTGGGCATGGTGACACATGCCTATGGTTCCAGGTACTTGGAAGGCTGAGGCAGAAAGATTGCCTGATCCCAGCAGGTCGAGGCCATGGTGGCCATGAGCATGCCACTGCATTCCAGGCTGGGAGACAGAGTGAGATTCCAACTCGAAAAACAAACAAACAAACAAAAAACGGGGATTGGTGGCTCACACCTGTAATCCCAGCACTCTGCGAGGCTGAGGCAGGAGGATTTTTAGCCCAGAAGTTTGAGACCCACCTAGGCAATATAACAAAACCTCGTCTCTACAAAAATAAAATAAAATAATTAACTAGGCATAGTGGCACACACCTGTAATCCCAGCTACTTGGAGATCGGGGTGGGAGATCACTTGAGCCAAGGAGTTTGAGGCTGCAGTGAGCCATGATCACGCCGCTGCACTCCAGCCTGGGCAACAGAGCGAGACACTATCTCTAAAAAAATAAAACCAAAAGAATTTCCTAGCCTGTAACCTCAGACAAGTTACTCAACCTCCCTGAGCCTCAGTTTCCTCACCTATAAGATGCAGACATTAGACCCATCTCCTAACATGTTCTGATCGTTCAGTGAGATGCTATTCAGAGAGCACCTAGCACTGTGCTTGACCCAGAAAAAGCACTCAATAATCTTAGCCAAAATCACCCCCGCACAACTTGGGCTTAAAGCTCTCCACCACTGAAAGGGCCCCCTCTCCCAGGGCTGGCCTGTGACGTGGGCGGGCGCTGCTGTCTTGCAGGCAAATGCTGAAAAGTAACAACAAGCCCAAGGAGGAGAAGAGCGTGCTCCTCCTGCCCCCCCGGCCGGGCACCCCGAAGCTCTTCAGCGCCACCCTCGCTGTGACAGAGCAGATGGGTGGCAAGGCGGCCAAGGCCGGCAAGCTTGCCCACCTCCGGGCTCGGCTTAAGGAGCTGGCGGCGATGGAGGCTGCCGCGAGACAGCAGGAGCGGCTGGAGCAGGTAACGCGGTCCGTGGGGAACCAGGCACCCCTCCCCGGTCCACGACAGGGATGTGCCCGGGGCGAGGCCCAGGACTTCTGAGACTGGACCACACATTTAGCTTCAGGGACTTGTTTTCCCCTTCTTTCTATCAGTCAGGACTCATTTGGTAGCAAGTGACGAGAGTGCAAACTCAAACTGGCTTGAGAAAACGGTGAGTTTGGAGGTCAAGTAATTGAAAACTTCAGGCAAGTCTGGATCCAGAAACCCAAAAGAAGCCAACAGGACTGTTTTCCCATTCTATTCTATCATGTCTGCCTTTCTTTGGTGATGACTCCATTTCCAGACAGCCTGCCCCCCCACCCACCCCCAGGATTCCCAGATTGTACCCTCCTGGTGTAGTAACTGCAACGAAACACTTCTGCTGGGCTCCATGGCTCATGCCTATAATCCCAGCAGTTTGAGAAGCTGAGTCAAAAGGATTGTTTGAGACTAGGAGTTCGAGAGCAGCCTAGGCAACAAAGTGAGACCTCATCTCTACAAAAAAAAATTAGCCGGGCATGGTGGCATGCACCTGTAGTCCCAGCTACTTGAGAGGCCAAGGCAGAAGGATTGCCTGAGCCCAGGAAATTGAGGCTGCAGTAATCCACGAGCGTGCTACTGCGCTCTGACCTGGATGACAGAGTGAGACTTTGACTCAAATTGAGTCCGTCGCCCAGGCTGGAATGCAGTGGCACACTCACAGCTACCACGGCCTTGACCTGCCTGGGCTCAGGCAGTTCTTCCATTTTATCCTGCAAGATAGCTGGAAGTACAGGCACATGCCTCCATGCCCAGTTGATTTTTTTAATTTATTTATTGTAGAGACATGGTCTTGCCAACTTGCCCTGGCTGGTCTCAAATCTGTGGACTCA
>CAUYQG010150340.1:0-12072 GCA_963574415.1 Tarsius wallacei | reverse complement strand
AATAAATTATCCGGGCGTGGTAGCACGCGCCTGTAATTCCAGCTACTTGGAAGGCTGAGGCGGAAGGATCGCCGGAGCCCAGCAGGTCGAGGCTGCGGTGGACGGGAGCGGCCACTGCACTCCAGTCTGGGTGACAGAGTGAGACCCCAACTCAAAAAAAAAAAAGAAATGACAGTTTATTTTTCCATGCATCTTATGAAGGACATCTTGGTTGCTTCCAAGTTTTGGCTACTGAACATTTTTGTTTAGGTTTTTGTATAGACATAAGTTTTTTGCTCCTTTGAGTAAACACCAAGAAGAGGAATTGCTAGGATTTTATGGTAAGAGCACAAGGGAGGGCCTTCCACTAAAAACAAACAAAAATCGAATGTATTTATTTTAAAAATTGTGTATTTATTCTTACATGTTTAAACTTTAGTCACCTTCAAAGTATTCTCTGTTGCAACACATCTATCATGATGCTTTTTCCCACTACTCAAAACGGCTTTTGAAATTATCAATTTTGATGCCTTTGAGTGAAAAAATGTCTCTATTGAGGACTTTTTTCATTTGGGAAAACAAACAAGCAAACAAAAGTCGCTTGGGGTGAGATCGGGTGAATAGGGAGGGTGGGGCACCAGGTCATTCCATTTTTGGTCAAAAACTGTTGAACACTCAGCACAGTGTGGACAGATGCACTCGTAAATCACCCATCATGAAATGGGCAAATGCGTTGAAAGAAGCTCCAAAAAAATTTCACTGAAGCTGAATGCAGTTTCTCAAAATGACACTAACTAATACATTGATGCTGATGGGTTTCTTACACTTACCTAGTGTAAGAAAACTGTACTACAAGGGACCCATCCTCCAACAAATAATTCTTTTTTTTTTTTTTTTAGTCTCCCCTGCATATATTTATTTTGGTAAGAAGAAACTGCCAAACTAACTTCCAAGGTGGCTGTACAATACTATCTTCCCACTAGCAGTGAGTGAGAGTTCCCGCTGATCCACATCCTTGTCTACATTTGGTGATATCCATGTTCTGGATTTTAGCCATTCAGATAAGTATATAGTGGTATCTCACTGTTGTTTTACTTGGCATCTCCCTGATAGGGAGGGTGGGGCACCAGGTCATTCCATTTTTGGTCAAAAACTGTTGAACACTCAGCACAGTGTGGACAGATGCACTCATAAATCACCCATCATGAAATGGGCAAATGCATTGAAAGAAGCTCCAAAAAAATTTCACTGAAGCTGAATGCAGTTTCTCAAAATGACACTAACTAATACAATGATGCTGATGGGTTTCTTACACTTACCTGGTGTAAGAAAGCTGTACTACAAGGGACCCATCCTCCAACAAATAATTCTTTTTTTTTTTTTTTAGTCTCCCCTCTCCTATGATATGGAGCATATTTTCATATGCTTGTTTGAGAGAGATATATATATATACATATTTTTCTTTATTGAGATTCTCATATTTTAGAAGTTCTCATATGGCTATGGCTTTTGGCTCAGATTTTAACTTGATTATTTTCTTATCATAGAGTTTTAAGAGCTCTTTTAAAATATATTTTGGTTAACAGTCCTTTATGAAGTACATCTTCTACAAATATATTCTCTCAGTCTGTGGTTTACCTTCTCATTCTCTCGACAATGTCTTTCACAGAGCAGAATTGTTAACATTTTAATGAAGTCCAGTTTGTCACTTCTTTCTTTCATGGGTTGTTCCTTTGATGGTATATCTAAAAAGTCATTACTAATCTAGATTTGTTCCTATATTATCTACTAGGATATTTATAGTTTTATATTTTATATTTAGGTCTGTTATTCATTTTGAGTTAACTTTTGTGAAGGATGAAAGGTCTGTGTCCAGAATCTCTTTCTCTTTTTTTTTTTTTTTTGCATGTAGCTATGCAGTTGTTGCAGGACCATTTGTTGAAAAGACTATCTTGCCATTTTTTTCATTTTGCTCCTTTGTGAAATTCAGTTGACTATATTTATTTGAGTCTATTTCTGGCTTGACTTACTAATTTTAATAAGGTATTTATTTTCTCCTTTGTAGATCCTTGGGATTTTCTATGCAGACAATTATGTCATCTGCACATGGAAACTGCTTTTTTCCATATATACACGTGCATACATACACATAAATCTTTTCTTTTTCTTGACTTAATTTAGTGGTTAGAACCTCTAGTATTATGTTGCATGCATTAGTGATAATAGTGGACATCTTAGCCTTTTTCTGGTCTTAGAGGGAATACATTCAACATTTCACCATTAAGTATATTAGCAGTAGGCATTTATAGATACTCCAATTAACTTGAGGGAGTCTGCTTTTAATGTTACTTGGTTGAGATTTTTTTTTTTTGAGTTAGAGTCTCACTCTACCCTCAAGGCTAGAGTGCACTGGCATGTTCACAGCCACCGCAGCCTCGATCTGCTGGTCTCAGGTGATCCTTCCCCTCAGTCTTCCAAGTAGCTGGAACTACAGGCATGTGCTACTACACCCAGCTTATTTTTTTATTTATTGTAGAGATGAGGTCTCGCTAAGTTGCCCAGGCTGGTCCAAAATTTGAATTTTGTCAACTGACTTTTCTGTGTCAGTTGATTATGATTACATACGTTTTTTTGTATAGTTTATTGATATGGAAGATTATATTTATGATTTTTGAATATGAAGCCAGTCTTACATACCTGAAAAAAATTCCATCTGTTATTGTACATAATTCTTTTTAGATATTGCTGATTTGATTTGCTAATATTGTCTTAAATATTTCTGCATCTTTGTCCCTGGGAGATACTGGTCTGTAGTTTTCTTTTTTGAATTGTCTTTTTTCTGGTAATACAACTAGGGTAATAGTACTAGCCTCATCAATGAGTTGAAAAGAGTTCTGTATAGTTCTATTTTGTAAAAAATATTTTATAAAATTGGTGTTAATTTCTTGATAAATGCTTGCATAAATTCTCCATTTTGTACAGATGGCCTAAATAGTTTTAGTTGAAGGTTTTTAATTGCAAATGTTTATTCAGATTGTTTATTTCATTTGTATTACTTTTGGAGAATTTCTATTTTTTAAGGAATTAAAATGGCTGTAGGATCTATACTATGACCTCGTCCCTTCTTAAATTTGATGGTTTGTCTTCCCTCTTCCTATATTTATCAGTGTTTCTAAAGTTTTATCAATTTTAGTGATTTTGACTGAAGAATCAGTTTTTGATACATTGACTTTTCTATTATTATTTCTTTTTTATTATTTTCCTGGCTTTAACTTTTAAAAAATTTCTGTTTTTCATTATTTCCTTCCCTGTGCTTGCGTTGGGTTTATTTTCCTCTTCTTTTTCTAGTTTCTTGAAGTAAGAAATTGTGTTACTGATCTGAGAACTTTCCTTACAAAATTATTTTAATGGCAAGAACACTAGTGGTATGGTTGCTTGATCATATGGTAGCTTTACTTTTAAATTTTTAAAAAAATCTCCCTACTGCTATCTAAAATGGCTGTACTAATTTCCATACCCACCAGCAGTATGCAAGGGGTCCTTTTCTCCACACCTTCTCCAACAATGTCTTTTTTGTCTTTTTGATCATAGGCATTCAAACAAGTGTGAGGTGAGATCTCATTGCTGTTTTAATTTGCATTTCACTGGTGATTAGTGATGTTGAAGAGTTTCACATATACCTGTTAGTCATTTGCATGTCTTTACAACATATTTATTCATATTCTTTGTCTATTTTTAAAATTGGGTTATTTTTTTCTTGCTATTGTGTTGAGTTCTTTATATATTTTGCATATTAACCCTTTATTAGATATATGGTTTGTAAATATCGTCTCCCACTTCATATATTGTCTCTTCAGTCTGTTGGTTGTTTTATTTGCTCTACAGAAACATTTTAGTTTAATGCAATTCACTCATCTTTTGCTTTTGTTACCTGTGCATTTGGGAACATATCTAAACAATTATTACCTAAACAAATGTCAAAACCTTTTTTTCTTTGCATTATTCCAGTGATTTTATAGTTTTACATCTTATGTTTAAATGTTTAGCTCCATTTTGAGTTGATTTTTGTTTACAGGGTGAAAGAAGGATTCAATTTTATTCTCCGCATGTGCATATCCAATTTTCTCAATATCATTTATCAAAGAGACTGCCATTTCCCCCATGGTGTGTTCTTGATAACTTTGTTGAAGTTCAGCTAACCATAAATGCTGGATTTATTTCTGGGCTCTATCTTCTGTTCCACTAGTCTATATATCTTTTTTTTATAACAATAACATTCTGTTCTATTGTTATAGCTTTGTTGTATATTTTAAAATCAGATAGGATGATGATGCCTCCAGCTTTGTTCTTCTTGCTTAAGATTGCTTTGGCTACTGGGTATCCTTTGTGACATGATCCAGAAATCACACTCTGGAGATGAAAACAGTATCTTGAAGAGATATCTGCACTCTCACATTCATTACAGTATTTGTCACAATAGCAAAAATATATAATTTTTGTTTTTTTTTTAGTTGGAGTCTCACTCTGTTGCCCAGACTGGAGTGCAGTGGCACGCTCCCGGTTACTGCAGCCTCGACCTGCTGGGCTCTGGCGATCCTTCTGCCTCAGCCTTACAAGTAGCTGGAACTACAGGCGTGCACTACCACGCCCTGCTAGTTTTGATTTATTGTGGAGACGAGGTTTCACCAATTTGCCGGGGTGGGTCTCAAACCTGCAGGCTCAAGCAATCTATTCACCTCGGCCTCCCAAAGTAATTAATTTAGATGTCCGATGATGAATAAGTGGATGAAAAAAGTGATTGTGTGTGTGTGTGTGTGTGTGTGTGTGTGTGTGTGTAAAAACAATGACATTTAATTCAACCTTGAAAAGGAAGGAAATCCTTTTATTTGTAACAACATGGATGAACCTGAAAGGCATTATGTAAAGTGAAATAAACCAGGCACAGAAAGGCAAATACTGCATGATCTCACCTGTATGTGAAATGCAAAAAATGTTGAAAACATAGAAGTGTTGAGTGGTGGATTCCAGAGTCTGGAAGGTGGGGGATATGGGGAGATGTTGGTCAGTGGGGGATATGGGGAGATGTGGGTAAAACGTTTTAGTTATACAGAATGAGTAAGTTCTGAAGAGTAGATGTACAGCCTTGTGACTAGAGTTAAGCATACTGTATTGTATACTTCAAATTTACTAAGAGATTAGCTCATAAATGCACCCACAACTCACAAAAAATGATAATCACTGGAGTGATAGTTATGTTAATTATCTTGATTATGATAAACATTTTACATGCATAAATATATAAAAACATGTAGCTTAAATAGATCCAATTTTATTTGTGAATTATACTTCAATACATTTGGAAAAATATGATTCTTCAAAACATTAATAAAATTAATAAACTTTTATTGAAGATAAAAAAGGAGAGGAGACACAAATCATCAATATCAGGAGTTAAGCAGGTGATATTGTTACAGATTCTATAGTCATTAAAAAATAACTATGGAAAATGACAATGGAAATAACAACAGAAAATTTATTATCATAAATTTGATAATGTTGAAGAAATAGATCAATTCCTGGAAAACTAAAAATTACTGAACGCTCAGCACAGATAGACAATATGAAAATATTTATAACTATCAAATAATTTGCATTCAAAAACTCCTGACATGGAACTCTCTGAACCCAGATGGTTTCACTGCAGAATTCTATCAAACATTCAAAGAATCAGCACTGATTATAGACAATCTATTCCAGAAAATAAAACAAAATAGGCTATTTTCCAATTCATTTTATGAGGCGACTATTACTCTTATAACACAACCAAAAACAGTACAAAAACCAAAAACCACAGACCATTGTCCCTCATGAACTTTGATGCAAAAAATCTATCAAAACATCAAATCTAGCAATGAATAAAATAATTATATACGTGGATAAATTTGGACTTATTCTAGTGTGTAAGTGTACTTCAATATTCAAATATCAATTAATGCAATCCATTATATCAATAAGCTAAAAAGAAAAATCATATGGTCCTATTATACTTAAATGTAGAATGTGAAAACTAACTCAGAAAAAGCGTTTAACAATATATAAGTCTGACTCATGATTTTAAAAACTCTTAGCTAAGGAGAAAAGGGTAAGACCAAGTACTTTCTCTATTTGATAAAGAGCATCTACCAAAATCCTAAAGCTAACATCATCCTTAATGTTAAAGACTGAATGCTTTTCATCTAAGATTAAGAGCAAGACAAGAATATCTGCTATCACTATCATTATTCAACAATTACTAGATGTTGTCAACACAATAAGGCAAGGAAAGAAAATAATAAATACATGGATTATAATTTTTTTAAAAACGACCTATTTGTAGATGAAATTATTATCTATATAGAAAAATCTCAATAAACCGATAAAGAAAATCCTTGAATTAATTAGTTTAGGATAATTGCAGGAAACAGGATCACCATACAAAAATCAATTGCATTTCTTTATACTAATAATAAACACATAAAAAACCAAAAAAAGTTGATTTTTAAAATAAAATAAAATATTTAAGCATAAGTGCAATAACACACGTGCAGATCTTTATGCTGAAAACTACAAATGCTGATGAATTAAATCCAAGAAGATCTATATAAATTGGGAGATTTATAATTGGGCTATGGTTTGTCAATTCTCCCCAAATCTGTATAACGCCTTAATATCTGTCAAATAAGAATTCTGTAATTCCTATCAAAATTTCAGAATAATTTGCTGTTGATATAGAAAAGATTATTTTAAATTTTTAAATGAAAAAGCAAAAAATGTATAAGTGCTTAATGTATTTAAAAAATAATACATTGGAAATACTCACTCTACCCAATTTTAAGACTTATTTTAAGCCGGGCTCGGTAGCTCAGCCTGTAATCCCGCGCCTTGGGAGGCTGAGGTGAGTGGATTGCCTGAGCCCGTGGGTTCGAGACCCGCCTGGGCAACTAGGCGAGACCTCATCTCTACAATAAATCAAAAAATTAGCCAGGCGTGGTAGCGCACACCTGTAGTTCCAGCTACTTGGAAGGCTGAGGCAGAAGGATCACGGGAGCCCAGCAGGTCAAGGCTGCGGTGGCCGGGAGCAGCCATTGCACTCCAGTCTGGGCGACAAAGTGAGACTCCAACTGGAAAAAAAAAAAAACAACTTATTTTGTAGTTTCATTATTCAAGATAGTGTGGTATTAATGTGGAATAGATATATAAGTGAAACAAAATAGGGTGAGTCAAAAAGATACTCACAAATATAAGCCCAACTAATTTTTGAAAAAAGGTACAAAAGCAATTCAATTGAGAAACTGTAGTTTTGTTTGTTTGTTTTAGCAAGTTGTGCTGAAGCAAGTGGACATCCTTAACAGCAACAAAATAGTGAATCTTGATATATATCTTATACAAAAATTAACTGTAAATGAATAATAGACAAGTGTAAAATGAGAAATTAAAATGTTTTGTAGAAAAGTAGAAGAAAATCTGGATCTAAACAAAACACTCTTAGACTTGATATAAAAGCACAACCCATAAAACAAAAAAAATTGATTTCATCAAAATTATAAATGTTGGTTCTATAAAAGCCCCTTTTAAAAAGGATAATCTACAAACTGGGATAAAAGGTTTTACACACCAGATATCTAACATACCCAACGAAGGATTAATACAAAAATACACAAATTTCAAAACTCAACAGTAACTCTAATATATAATTAGAAAATGGGCAAAGGTCATGAAGACACATATCACCTAAGAGGACATAGAGATGGCAAACAAGCCCATGAAAAGATATCCAACATCATTAGCCATTAGGGAAATACAAATTAAAACCCCAATGAGGTGTCATTACATTCTTATCATAATGGTTAAAAATAAAACCTAATGACACCACCAAATATTGTTGAATATTTGTAGAAACTGGATCCTTTATATATTGCTGATGGAATTTAAAATAATACAGCCATTCTGGAAAGCAGTTTGACAATTTCTTAAAAATAATTGAACATCTGTTTACCAAATGACTAAGCAATGGCATTCTTGGACTTCCATTTCAGAGAAATGAAAACTAAGTCAAAAGCGATTGGCAGTAATGGGATACTGTCAGTAGGGGGTGGGGGTGGAATTGGCAGTTGAGGGAAACTGCTAGGGAAGGAAGGGGCATACCTCATCAACAGGGGTACTTGCATGATCAATGTTTGCATACCTAACCTTGAATTGTACCCCACATCTTTATAATAAAATAATTTAAAAAAGAAAACTAAGTCAACACAAAAATCTGTGCTCACGTGTTTATACCAGAAGCCCCAAATGAAAAAGGTTCAGATGTTCTTAAAGAGGTTATGGGTGAAAGAACTGTAATACATCCATAACATAGACTACTATTTGACAATGGCACACACACAACCCCCCCCCCAAAAAACAAAACAAAACAACAACAAAAAAACCCTGTTGATACATTTAAAAAGCCAGTTCAAAAAGCTTACGTGCATATGATTTCTTTGCATAATATTCTTGAAATAGCCAAATGATAGAAATGGAATGCAGGGGAGTGGTTGCCAGCTGTATAGTAAGACGTGGGGGTGAGAGGGAAGTGGATGTGGCTATAAAAGGGCAACATGCTGGATTCTTTTGTTACAAATATGTCCTGCATCTTGACTATATTAATGGCAATACAAGGTCTGGCAATTAAGTTCATGAACTCAACCTGGGTAAAGCGTTGCACACCTCATTGCTGAGTATCACTATGATTCCCTCTGAAATCCTCTCCTTGGGAAACTATGCACCGATGCCAGCGCTTAGTTCACCTGTCAAAGCAGTTTTGGAACGCTTTTTCTGGAATGGCCATCAGAGCTGTCCTCGTATTACCCTTGATGTCCTGAATGTCAACCAAATGTCTTCCTTTCAATATTTCCCTTATCTTTGCGTAAGAAAAATATCCTTCGGAGCCAGATCAGGTGAGTAGGGGAGAGTGTTCCAATACAGTTGTTTGCTGGCTAAAAACTTCCTCACAGACAGTGCTGTGTGAGCTGGTGCGTTGTTGTGATGCAAAAGCTCCTTTGGGACCATTTTTGCTCATACCTTTCTCATAACAAGATTTTTAGTTAAGATGTTCCTGCTTCTCTATGGATATGTATATGATCTGCTGTGTTTCTCACAGTCAGCCAATGTTTTGGACACACTATTGGACAATTTTTTGAAATGTTTTTATCAGTTCTGCTCATTACTGGCCACCTTGACCTCTTTATCAATGATGCTTTCTCTTTCCTCAGAAAAATGTGTAATCTATTTGCTGTTTTCTTCATGGTATTATTCTCGTAAACTCAGACTAACGTATTTGTGATTTCACTTCCACTCTTGCCAAGTTGAACAAGAAATTTTATTTTGTTTGTTGCTCTAATTCAAGCTCCAACATTCTTGTGACAGCACACAAAAACAGATAACAACAATAATGACTGCCACTCAGCAAAACTCTTCCATAAACCGACATGAACATCACTGTGAGACACTGATGTATCAAGGTTATGAAACTTTGCCTAGTTGTAAAGTGCTGCCAGCATAAACACATGGTGGCAAGTTCACAAACTTAATTGTCAAACCTTGTATGTATGCTTCAATAGTTGGCCTCCTATCAGATTTTTGAGACTATAGTGTTGAAAGGGCTGATGGCCCTGAATGCTTTTGTTTCCTCCAAAGATTTGTTCAGAAAAGTAAGTGCCCATTACAATGGGTTTATCTGCTCTGTTTTGCTTGGAGTAGATATTCATAGTGATATTTAAAACATTGTTTTGTCATACAAATTTATTATAACTAACTTCCTCAAAGCAAAAAAAAAATCCGTATAATTTTTCTTTTTCTTTTGTTTTTAGTCATGGAAATACACTTTCCATAAAATTTTCCATCTATAGGCTGTCATCTATTCTCTTTTTTCTTGTCTGAAGGTCAAATAACCAAAAACATGACTCTAAAAATTGTTTTTCCAAAGGTTTGTACAGGGGACTTACATAACCAGACTTGTAATTTAGTAATAAATGTAACTGCAGGAGAGGGAGGACAAGGGATTAAAACAACAACAACATGTAACTGCAGTGTAAAGGATATGTGATTTATGGCGTATGAATGACTTGAATTAATCCTTCCTGACTTTTCCTAGGATTTTTCTGTTTTATTGAGGTTACAGCTCATGTGTAATTGCCCTTGCAAATTGCTTAACAAGCAGAGGTATTAGTTAAAACAATATACACATGCATTATATTTATTAAATGTGTTGCATTGTCTTTATTTATTGCAGAACATTTGTACAGACGTTTTTTTCTCCTAATCAGAAAATATCAAATTCCACCAAACTAAGCTGTCTCCATGGTTTAACCAACTATGCTGTCATTTCATGAAGCTTTAATAAAGCTAACACTAAATTGTAAATGAGTTTAGTGTTATTACTTGCTGTGAACTAGAGTAGCAGAAAGAAAGAGGTAGAAATGTGAAAAGCAAAGTTAGTGAAATTAACATTTAAAGCAGCAATCAATGAAGAGTATCATTCAGAATCTGAATATATTCTAGGCTTCTAGACAAGGCATTCATAAAGTGGAGCTTCTAAAATTTTGGCTACAATTTATGTTGTCAAAAGTAACATTAATATCAACTTGCTGATATCATTTTAGGTTCTCTTTTCAGGACCTGATATAAATCATTAGCTCACCACCATTACTTTATAACTATACAACATGATTCATCCCTGATGTCAAAGAATTTTAATATAATACTTACATAAATTTAATAGTTCTCTAGTATCCTTGAGATAGTATGGAATTTTCCTTATGTCAAGTGGCATATGAATGGCAGAGACAAAGTGGGAATTCACTTCTTTGTTTCTGGGTCCCAAATACTCCCCATCATTATGTATATTCTATTTTGAGGAGTCAACCCTTATTCTCTGTTTGCACACAAATATCTCAAGTATTTTTTAGGCCATAATTATGGCATTTTATGTTGATCTTTCTCAAGTAATGTAAATCTCTAAATTTCTCAAATTTCCATATCTTCTTTCAAAACAGCATATCAATTATTTACGAATCTTAAATAGTCTTATAAGGTTTAGATTTTTTTTTTCTTGGTAATTTGTAGAAACTTGAAAATAACAATAAAAGAAATTTAGTCATGCTTTTTGTCCTGAGACAATATCCATGAATTTGCTCATGGACACCATTATCAAGGTTCTCTCTGATAGTTGTTCTTGGCATTTGAATTCTAGTGAGATGTAGAAGGTGGTGGCACTCTGTACAATGTGGGAAGCAACCATGGAGTTAATGAGTTTTCTAATTTCTATAAATACTCAAAGAAGGACATAAACAGTAATAAGACTTGTCATAATTTTATGGGATGCTGATTAACTGAATTCAGAATGCCAGAATTTTGACAAAAGTATCAGCTGGAAACTCTACAGATCAGAGAGAATCTGAGTTAAACCTTTTCCTCAGAAACATAAGAATATATAATAAATGTGTATGTTAAATAAGTGGAACATTTCTTTTTTTTTTTTTTGAGTTGGAGTCTCCCTCTGTCGCCCAGACTGGAGTGCAGTGGCCGCTCCCGGCCACCGCAGCCTCGACCTGCTGGGCTCCGGCGATCCTTCCGCCTCAGCCTTCCACGTAGCTGGAACTACAGGCGCGCGCTACCACACCGGGCTGATTTTTGATTTATTGTAGAGATGAGGTCTCGCCAAGTTGCCCAGTCGGGTCTTGAACCCACGGGCTCAGGCATTTCACTCACCTCGGCCTCCCAAAGCGCTGGAATTACAGGTTGAGCCACCGAGCCCGGCTAAGATTTTTTTTTTTCTCTTTTTATTAACATTAACATTGTTAATCCCTTGGCTAGTTATTGATTTCTGCTCTGGACAGAGATATATAAATATAATGTGTGTGTGTGTGTGTGTGCGTGTGTGTGCGCGCGCGCGCACGCGTGCACACATATATAGTTAATTTAGCAATTTAATAAAAGACCGAAGTCACATACAAGTCAACACAAATAAATGTTATGAATAAGCCGGGCTCGGTGGCTCAGCCTGTAATCCCGCGC
>CAUYQG010150329.1:0-14620 GCA_963574415.1 Tarsius wallacei | reverse complement strand
GAAGCAGCCACTGCACTCCAGTCTGGGTGACAGAGTGAGACTCCAACTCAAAAACAAACAAACAAACAAACAAACAAACAAAAACCATGAAAAAGGTACATGACTTGACAATGAAATTAGGCTATTAAAAATATTTCTAGGGCATTTATTCCTGGGTTCAATTTCTCACTAGAAATTGCCTGGAAGGCAGGGAAGTACCATGAATTTGGTTGTTGCAGATTTTTGGGGAAAGTCCAATTAGTTTTACTTTTGTAGGTCAAATTAATTTTAAAAATTATTATAAAGCTCACAGTGATAGACCTGACTCCCCAAACTGCAGCTGCTACTTAAAGAGCTGTATGGTGTGGATTTTCTTATTGTGTGTAATGTTTTCTCTTAAACTTTCTGTTCAGGGCAGAAACAGTACTGGAGGCTCATAATTCTTTGAATCCTAGAGAGCAAGTGACCTACTTACTATTGTACCTGAAATATTCAATTAGAGTATATTTTAGGAAATACCTTTTCAGCTTGAAACATGACTTTGCTTTTGTGAATACACACTTCAATAGAGAGACATCAGTGTATATTCTTGGCTGTTCTCCTGACCCATTGTGTAACCTTTCTCCTTGAAAAAGAGAATATGCAAAACCATGAGCTTCTTTAGAAAAGATAATTCATAACTATGCCCTTATAGGTGCATATGATGAAGATTAGTTAAGGCTTTCATTGGGTTTAGAAATAAAGAAATGCAGGAGTTATTTGCAAGGTTATGTTACAGCTAGGAGATGTTGGTCCTGGTCTCTGTAGCCTATTGGCCAGGCTTTCTTTGTGGTCCTTCTTTTTGCAGAATTTTAGCCTCTCTGTGAAGACCAAAGTATTGTGTAAATATGAGTCTGGGATGGAATGTGGGTCGGATTTTTTATTTGCAAAATTTCTTACTACACATGGCTGACTTTTAAAGAAAGAATATCAAGGAAACCTTGGGTGGCTTTGGAATTTTCTATGTGTGTGTTCTGCCACCTGCTGGAAAAGGATAACCAAGCCTGGGAAGCTAGTTGGCAAAACGGAGGAGGGTGTGCAGTCCTGGCCCCTCCATCCTTCTCTTAGGGCTGAGCAGTGTACAGCAAAACTCCTGAAATGCCATGGTGCATTCAGTTTTCTGTTGGATTTCCTTGACTGGCATCTAGAGTTATCCCATAAGAATTTCTCCTCCAGCCTGCTGAACTCACAGTCACCCACCTCAGGCCCAGGCTGCTCTGGGGAGCCTGCCTCATGTCATTCGCTGGCCTTCTTCCTTTTAGTATGCAGTATGTTGACTGGGATTGCTCTGAAGTGCTTTTCACTGATTTAAAGTGGAAATAAAACAAAACATTAAATCTAAAGTAGGGGGCAGGTGGCTGCCTTCGTTGTGACGTCAGTTTAAGAGGACTAACAGACCTATTCAGGAAAGGAATGGCCTTTTCCCTTAAGGTCACAGTTTCTCTACTTTTTACTGTTAAAACACCTTTCTGAAGAATGGTGCTGTGATATGTTTATATTTGCTTGGCAAAAGAAAAAGTTAGCAACTGTGAATTAGTTTCCTAATTCTTTTAGAACATTTTCCTGTCTGTGAAATACCAAAGTCTGGGCAAATGCAATTTGCGACTCCCCATGGCCTCACCTTTCCCTTCATGTGACAACTTGAGTGGAAAAGTGGGGTCAACAATCCTCAGTTGCAGCTTCCATATTTTCTCTGGCAAATTCTCCATGGATTTTTCTGTGCTGTGACCCACATAGAAACACAAAAAAATAGTGTGATGGAATGAGGATGTTTCTTCCCTAACTGGGTCGCTGTGTTATAGATACATTTTGGTCTGTAGCAAATGCTTGGCCTGGTTTTGCACCCCTTTGGATCCTTTTCTTCCTCTGGAGTTCTGGATGGAATGTGACCTTCCTGGATGTATGTGTTTGTGGAACTCCCAGGAGGAAGGCTTAGAATTTTGGCAGCCAGACCTTCAAGGCGACTGGGACAGGATGAGGAGGCTCAGCCTCCCTGTTTCTTGACATTTCTCAGAGGCACACAATATATTTGAAAGATTTTTAGTGGGAATATGACATTTCAATATCTATGATTAACTAAAAAATCCTAGCAACTGAAGTAATGAAACTTTCTTATTTATTAAGGTGTATAATTACAGAAAAGCGTGATTTTTTTTTCAAATGTTTTAAAGCCTTAATTCAAACAGAATTGCAAAGATTAAAGGAAAAAAAATCTACTTTGATTGAGGCAGACTTTGTGGTTGGCTTCATGGAATCTAAACTGGAAATTGCTAATGAAGAAAACCTGAGATTTATTTTTTGAGAAGATATTTAGTTAAAGAGGGCAGATAGTTGAGATCCGAGTGGGTGGAGGCTGGGAAAATGAGTTTGTACTAAAGCCAGAACACATGGTGTCTTTGTTGGAAATAGATGTTCCCAAAGAATAGACTTTTTTTTTTTGTATCTCTATCAATAATAACAACTCCTTGAACAAGCAAGGATATTCATGATTGTAGACTGTGGGTTTCTTATGGATACACACAGAGGTTGTGACCTAAAAGTCACGTGAAGAAGGTAGAAAGATTCTCCCTAGTTAATTTTCATGGGCCAGATTGTTAGAAATATGTCCAAGAACTGATTTCATGAAACTTTTGAAACTTGGCTGAAAACCCCAGCAGATCTGTATCATCTGGTAAATATTTAGGACTTTGTGTATATTATTTTCAAGGAAAGGCAATAAACTGTAGAATTTTTTTTTTCAACAAAAACAAAACACTGCAGGATTGTTAGCATTTGAATCAGAACTTTGGTAAAAGAATGAGGTTTTTTTTCCTCTCCCCACAGAGGGGAAAAAAGAAGTCTTATTTCTGGTAGATTTAGGTCAATTTAAATTCTCTTTCATAGAAGGTGACCTGATCAAAATCTGCTGCAATTTACCTACTATCTCAGTCTGCTACAATTTACCTACTAACTTATAATATGAAAGCTTCATTTTTTTCATCATCTGGTAGTTTTTCCTTTTCTTAAAAAAGTCTTTCTTCCTGTAATCCCAGCACTTGGGGAGGTCGAGGTGAGACGATTGCCTAAATCCAAGGGTTTGAGACCAGCCTGGGCAACTTGGTGAGACTTTGTCTCTACAATAAATCACAAAAATTAGCCAGGCGTGGTGGTGTGCGTCTGTAGTTCCAACTACTTGGAAGGCTGATGTGGAAGGATCTCCTGAGCCTAAGGTTGAGGCTGTGGTGGCTGTGAGTGTGCCACTGCACTCCAGCCTGAGTGATAAAGAATGAGACTCCAACTCAAAAAATAAAAGTCTTTCTTCAAAGAACTTATGAAATTCTGATAGCACCACATCTTAAAATCTCAGTATGTGAGTCTACAGCAACTGAAAAGGTGATTTCTCTTATGTAGTAGGAAAATTAGAAACAAACATCAAGGCCATGTCCTGATTTCCTTAGTTCATAACCTTCTTTAATGATGCCGTCTTGTATTTCTCCCCAAATGGGGTTCACTTCTGTCATCTCATAAGGTAAATGGGTAGAGTAATCATATTCCTATTTTAAAACTTGGGAAACAGAGTCACAAGTAAGAATCACTTTCCTGTCTCCCTTTTTCTCAATCCATTATTCTCCTGGTAATAAGGATAACAGAGATGCCAACAACTTACTGTATGCCAAACCACTTTATAAATATTATTTCATTATTTCTTATGGCAGATGTATTCCTACTTTTTTCAGATGAAGAAAAAGTGGCTTACAGAGATTTAAAAACTTGCTGGAATTTGCAAAGCTAGTAAGTGGTAGAACTGGGAACTGACCTATTTCTGACTTCAGGGCTGTATTTGAAACCATTATGTCATACAGCCCATCCAGTAATATACTACAGAGAAAGCAACTTCTACAAGCCAGTTGAACTCAGCTACTCATTACTGGACTCTCAACCTAGTTACCCTTCTATGTCCTACACTGAGAGAGGCAAGGAGTTGATTTAGACCTCCCAGGAAAAGGTTCTGGTCCTGCCTTCTAGCCCAGGGTCATCTGTCACTGGTAAGATGCCTCTCTAAGATGTTTTAAAACAGCATGTCAGAGTCACAGTAAATGAACATATATTCTCTATGTAAAGGCTCAGTAAACAGCAGCTCAGTAATTGCCCAAGGCATAAGCAGGCAGGCAACTGGACACGCCTGCCCAGTGTGT
Organism: Tarsius wallacei; assembly: GCA_963574415.1. Lineage (NCBI taxonomy): Eukaryota > Metazoa > Chordata > Mammalia > Primates > Tarsiidae > Tarsius > Tarsius wallacei. The sequence goes on along the minus strand of CAUYQG010150329.1, from coordinate 10,427 downwards.
AGGCAGGCGTCATTTCATAGGCTTTATTCCCACACTGACCTCTTCCCTTCTCTGTTGACTTGGGCAGAGTCTCAATTTTTCCTTACAAAAGATCAAAACTAAGACTTCTTGGCTCTTCAAATCCAATCGTTCCTAGAGTTTGGCCAACTGTCAGAAAAGATAGGCGGGGTTGGACTGAACTTTCCTCCCTTGACATTCCAGGAAATTAAAACTCTGCTGAAGGAACTTGAAACTAACTATCTGTTTCATACCACAGTCATAACTTTGACTCAATAACTGAATGTACCTGATGCCAAGTAAATGGCATCTTGGTGATACCGTACAAACTCTCCAGCTTTTAACCCATTTATCTTTAGAAACCTAGCTCTTCTCTTTCAGACCCTAGGCTTATACAAATGAAATTCCACCGAGGAATAAAGCTAATTCTAAAAAGGGTGTGCTTTCTTGGATTGCCTTTGTTTTTGCATCCTAGCTGTCTATTGTTACTTTGTTTATTATGAATTTTCTGAAATGAATAATTTTTGTAGAACACACACTCTGGACCCTGTTCGTTCAAAATTCATCTTAATGAAAAATGCCTTAAATACCTGACTCTGCACTGTTTTAGAAGGAGAAAAGACATTTAAGCTCTCAATTTCTTTTTCTTCTTGGTTCTGAGAGCTAGTGAGATTTAACTCTTCAATTTCCCCCATGACTCAAAAAACTTGAATATCTCAGCCACCCACCACAACAAAATATCACAAATGCTCTAAGAGTTTTAGGAGGAGAAAGGGTGTGGTCAGAATGCCACCCTCTTTCTCTTATTACAGTCAAAAAGCGTCTGCTCACTTTCTAATTCACTACAGAAAAGCTGACCTTTTGTTTTGGCTTCTGAATATTAAAAACACACATTTCTAACATTCCATTCATTACAGCAAAAGCCCATTATTTTAAATAGCTGTTCTCAGATGCTCATTATGATGCTATGTTTCCTCTTCTGCTTCCTAAAGAGGAGGTAGTGTCACTCATATCTGGCAAATGGGAAAGTGTTAAATAGGTAAGCTGTGACTCATCAACCAACTCAGCTCTAGCCCCAGGCAGCAGGTGGTTCTTCTGATCTTTCACTAAACTGGGATTTTTACAGGAAATAGCCCTAGAGAAAGGCAGTTTAAGTAACTTGGCATTTTTTAAAGCAGCATGCATGTAGACTAGCAGATAATCTTTTCATGCTCCAAACATATTGTAAGTTAGTGATGGAACCAGATGCACAAGGTGTTGCGGTCCAAGTAAATGCTTGGCTGCTATCTCTCAATGCCAATACATCGAGAGGCAGAGCACTGACAGAAAGAAGTTTATTTCTGAATTCGGAATTCAGGGAGACAGAACCTGGCTCTTGGTATTTCTGGAACCAGTCTGCTCGCCGCTTAGGTTTCCTAGTCCGTTTTTATAAGTTTAGGGTTCCTGGAACCTACACATTGACTACATGACTGACAGAACGTGTATAGAACTTAAGTGACAGCTGCATTTTGTCAATAGTAACATTTATACTCTGCATTTCCCGGTGTCGGTTACCAAAAGGGAACTCACGGTGTTATTGGTGTTATCAGTAATACCAAACTGAAGAGTTGATTAAGCTTGCTGTAAAGGAGTTAGCAGAGCCTACTGCAAAATAAAACATTATTCACTGCAACATATTAATTGGTAGTTTTAACACACAAAAAGTTATATAAATTACAAGGCTTATGGTTACATGGGTGCTATATTTTCAAATCATGACTACTGATAGAGGGGAGTGAATAGGGATTCATTTCTTTAGTTGAGTGAGCACAGTCTGCCAGGGCTTAAGGGTTCTCTCTAGTGACTTAACAGGGAATGTATAGAAGATAAGGGAATGGGCTTTCTTTTGCTAATTCTCAGGAATGTGGATACATGCAGGCCTGCTGGAGAATGCTGTTATGCCTTTCTTTAAGGGTTATGGCAATATGAACAGACAAGAGTGAGTTTCCATATTAAAGGAACACCAAATTTGAGATTTCTGTATTGCACACATCGTCCAATCAGGAACCAGGAAAGTGTAGTTGGTGGTGCCTTGCCTGTGTCTTGAATACCAAATTGAAAAAAGGAGAACGAAGGGCTCTACATTTAGCAAGTTATATATGATACCAGAGAAAGTTGCCAATATGGGGACAAGTCAGACCGAAATTGAGCAAGAGGATGGATGCATCACCGAGGATGAAAGAGAGAATCAAGACTGGTAACATATAGCTGGGGCCTGTACAACTATTTCTGGTAGGTAGTTAACGCTAGAGCTATATACTGTAGTCACAACCAGGCATCAAACATATGGAGATTTATATTAAAGATTAATAATATTTTAGTTCTTCTTAACTCTCTTTGCTATCTCTTAAAAGAAGGGTTGTGACTTTAAGCACCTTCATAGGCCAAGCAGATAATATACTAGTGAACCATGTCAGATGTAAGATGGCAGGTAGGCCCCATGGCAACTGGGCATTAATAAAAACACACAAAGATACTCAGGCATGGAGACATACACACAAAGACACACAAACATTCCTACCTTCAAGAATTCTTCAAGTTGTGTATTTCAGTCAGCCATTATTACATATTGTCACTGACCTGGTTGCCTGAGAAGATTTTACAGTGCTAGGGAAGGGCTGGAGAAGAGGGACCTTAGGATCTATATTTACATGGGAGCATCCATCTTTAAGTCTCCCAGTAAGCTCTCCTTCTAGCAGATTGAGATAAACTAAATCAAATGGTTTCCAGAATTGGTTTTGGTAGATTTCATGGAATGGGCCCTTAGATGGTATTATTTGAATAATCAAGTCCCACTGAATATTCATACAAAATAGAAAGTTCCTCACAGACAAGAGAGTTTAAGGAGATATGCAAAGAAAGGTAAGAGTACTTTGCATAGTATTTGTTATACATTTTATATATTCTCAGTGAAACAGCCATTCACATCTTCTCTTCACTCTGCTAGCTGTCCCATTCTTATCCTTGTTTGCAGTTCATGACATTGCTTTCTATTTCACTGAGAACACTGAAGAAGTCAATAAGGAAGTCCACGGTCTCTCATGGTCAATCATGTACCTACTAATATCTATACTCCTACACTCTGTCTTCTTTTATTACAGATGAACTATATATGCTGCTTTCAAAACTCAATTTCTCCTCTTCCGTGCTGGATTCCACTAACTCTAAACTAGTCAATAACATCAGCTGGGTGTGGTGGCTCATACCTGTAATCCCAGCACTTTGGGAGGCTGAGCTAGGAGGATTTCTTGAGCCCAGGAGTTTAAGACAAGTCTGGGCAAAATAGTGAGGCCTCCAATCTACAAAAAAAAAAAAATTAGCCAGGTGTGGTCGTGTATGTCTTTGCTTCCAGCTACATGAGAGGCTGAGATAGGAGGATCGCTTGAATCCAGGAGGTCAAGGTTGCAGTGAGCCATGATCATGCCACTGGGCTCCAGCCTGGGTGATAGAGTAAGACACTTACTCAAAAATAACAATAATAATAATAATAAAAATAAAATAAAATACAATCATGACTCTGGAGATTCTTTTCTTAAAAAAAAAACCCTTTGTTGAGTCACTTTTGACTGCAGAGGTCACCCCATTTTTTCCCGCTCTCCATTTGCAGGAAAACTCCTTAGAAAAGCTGTCTATTTTTGGTGGCCTCTGATTCCTCTTCCCCTAGTCTTTTTTAAACTACACTCAGGTTTTCCACCCACCCCACTGCTCACACCCCTGAAACTATTCTTGCCAAGATTACAAGTAACTTCTTAAGTTGTTAAATCCAATGGCCAATCGGTCAGGTCTTTGTTGCCAGGGTCTTGTTTTGTCACCCAGGCTAGAGTGCAGTGATCATAGCTCATTGTAACCTTAAACTTCTGGGCTCAATTGATCCTCTTGTCTCAACCATTTGAGTAGCCAGAACTATAAGCATGTGTCACCATGCCTGACTAATTTTTAAAAAAACTTTTAGAGATGGTGTCTTGCTATGTTGCCTAGTCTGGTCTGAAACTCCTGGGCATAAATGATACTCCCACCTCAGCCTTCCAAAGTGCTGGGATTACAGGCATGAACCACTGTGTCTGACTGTTCAGCTGCATTTTAGCTGAATTTTATATAGTTAATTTCTCCCTTCTCCTTGATATACTTTCTTTACTTGGCTCCCAAGACATCACAGTCTTGGATTTTTCCTACCTCACTAATCACTGAAATTGATGATTTCTCTTACATTTAGGAAACAAGCCTCACTCTTTAAGTCTACTTTTATATCTAACTTGATATCTCTACTTGTGTGTCTAATAGATATCTCAAAATTATGATCTCTAAAACTGAATTTCTGATCTTCCCTGGGTCAGTTCGAATTCTATGGGAATAGATGCCAGGATGGAATTAGACATGCAAGAGATTTACTGAGGGAGAGTAGAGAGTGATGTCAATTAAGATGGTAGAATCTCGGCCTTTATCCTCCAACTAAAACAACTAGAAAGCGATCCATGAATGAATAGAGCCCAGGAATCCAATGAAGAAGCTACAGCAACACCATGGGGCAGAGAAAAAAGGAGAATAACTGCACAGAAAGGGTAGGAAGAATGGTTTCATTTTACCTACATCATCCCGTCCTTTAGGCCAACGCAAGAGAGAACTTCCTGGCCTGTGAGTTCCCCTCATAGAGAAAAAGAGAACAGGGTAAGCAGTCAGTTTCCCTAGCCTTCTGAGGCATTGCCTAAAGGGCCTTCTTTGGTTTCATTACACTCATGTTGCTGAGGTGATTAGCACAGCTGAAACATCTAGAGACAGCTAGGAACAGAAAAGAAGGGTAGGGGCTATCGGTATCAGCTACACATTTGTGCCACGATGGTCCCCAGTGTACTGCTCTGCAGAGGACACTGATAGCTTTCACCACCTAGGACCTCAACAGCTAGTGCAGCTGCTACTAATCCCCTAGAGAAGGAGACAATACTGTGCATTTCCTCAACCCTCCAGGAAAGGAGTTGCTGCAGCACCACTCAGGCTGGAGCTGCCACTCCACCCTCCTGGCAACTGCATGCATACTTGTACCATGAAGCCAAGTCACACCGCACACCATGCTCTGGACCAGGGGTCGCCAGCTGCCAGGCCATGGACTAGTACCAGGCTGCACAGCAGAAGGTAAGTGGCAGGCGAGCAAACAAACCTTCGTCTGTATTTACAGCTTCTTCCCATTTCTTGCATTACCACCTGAGCTCCACCTTCTGTCAGATCAGTAGCGACATTAGAATCTCATAGGAGCACAAACTCTATTGTGAACTTTGCATGTGAGGGATTTAGATTGTGTGCTCCCTATGATAATCTAATGCCTGATGATCTGAGGTGGAGCTGAGGTAGTGATGCTAGCACTGGGGAGCAGCTGAAAACAGATTAACATTAGCAATGAGGTTTGACTGCCTATTTCCCACCTCCTTCTCCCCCTGGTTTGTGGAAAAGTTGTCTTCCATTAAACTGATCCTATATTTAAAAAGATTGGGGATCGCTGTTCTAGAACCTGGCTTTCAACTGCTCCATTTCTGCACCCTTGACACCAGCACCATTGCCTCAATGGGTGTGCCTGCACACCCCAGCTTCATCACTTCTCTGTGAGCACCTGTGCATCACACATTGGTACTGCCACCACAGTGGGTACACCTGTGCCCTGGATTCCAGAGCCAGAGTCACTCTGTGCATGCCTATACCATAGACCCTGAACCTGGTCCCAAGAGGGATCTCTTTGGTCATGGGGAATAAAGAGGAGGACCCCAACAGCTTTTACCACTGACGATCCCAACAACCCTTGCTGGTGCTGACACTGCAGTCTTAGCTGATGATGGCCTCAGGTGATGGAGTTGAAGGAGACTTACTGCTATGTCCTCCCCAGAGCTGGAACTATCACACCCCATCAAGACAACACCCTCACACTCACCCATAGGTGAAGGTCTTTCCCCACTGAAACCAGTACATAAAGCCTGGAAGAGATGACTGTTCCCTTAGATGTACAGACATCAATGCAAAGCTATGAGAAACACAAAAAATCAAGGAAATGTCACCACCAAAGGAGCACAAGTTTTCAGTAACTGACCCCCAAAAAATGGAAATCTACAAACTGCCTAACAAAGAATTCAAAATAATCATCTTAAAGAAACTCAGTGAGTTATAGAAGAACACACAACTAAACATAAATCAGTAAAACAATGTATGGAGCCGGGCTCGGTGGTTCAGCCTGTAATCCCGCGCCTTGGGAGGCTGAGGTGAGTGGATTGCCTGAGCCCGCGGGTTCGAGACCCGCCTGGGCAGGTGAAACCTCATCTCTACAATAAATAAAAAAAATTAGCCGGGCGTGGTAGCGCGTGCCTGTAATTCCGGCTACTCGAAAGGCTGAGGCGGAAGGATCGCCAGAGCCCAGCAGGTCGAGGCTGTGATAGCTGGGAGCGGCCACTGCACTCCAGTCTGGGTGATCGAGGGGGGACTCCAACTCAAAACAAAACAAAACAAAAAAAAAACAATGTATGAACAAAGTGAGAAGTTCAGCAAAGAGATAGACACCAAAAAACAGAACCAAACAAATTCTGGAACTGAAGAATACAATGACCGTATTGTAATTTTCAATAGAGAGCATCAACAGCAGACTCTATCAAACAGAAGAAATAAATCAGTGAAGTTGAAAACAGATCATTTTACATTACCAAATCAGAGGACCAAACAGAAAAAATAATGAAAAAACTCTTAAGAGACTTATAGGACAACTGTAAGCAAAACAATATGTGTAATAAGGGAGTTTCAGAAGGAGCAGAGAAAGAGAAAGGAGTAGAAAACTTAATTAAGAAAACTTAATTAAGCTGGGCTTGGTGGCTCAGCCTGTAATCCCGCACTTTGGGAGGCTGAAGTGAGTGAATTGCCTGAGCCCGCGGGTTCCAGCTACTTGGAAGGCTGAGGCGGAGGGATCGCTGGAGTCCAGCAGGTCGAGTCTGCAGTGGCCGGGAGCGGCCACTGCACTCCAGTCAGGGTGACAGAGTGAGACTCCAACTCAAAAAAAAAAAATAAGTAAATAAATAAATAAAGTCAAATTAAAATAATTTTAAAAGCATGAAGAGATAAGTGACGTATCATATAGAAGGGAAACCCCATAAAGTCTTATGTCAGTCGATTCCTAAACAAAAACCTTGCAAGCTAGGAGAGAGTGGGATGATATATTCAAAGAACTGAAACAAAAAAAACTTTCATCCAAAAATACTATACCTATCAAAATTATCCTTTACAGAAGAATACATTAAAGTCTTTCTCCAACAAACAAAAACCAAGAGTTTGTCACCACCAAATGACCTTACAATAATCCTAAAAGAAGTTCCTCAAGTTGAAATGAAAACATGCTAAACAGCAACACAAAAGCCTATGGAGGCATAACTCTCACTGTGAATATAAATACATAGATATATACAGATTTATGTAACACTGTACTGGTGGTGCATAATTCACTTTTAACCCTAACGTTCAAGTTAAAAGATAAAAGTTTGATAATAGATGCAAAATACAAAAAAGAAGCAAATTCTGAATACAAAACACAGTGTGTGTGTGTGTGGGAGAGGGGAGTAAATATGTAGTATTTTTATATGCACTTGAAATTGTTATTAACTTAAACTGAAAGGGTATAGCTGCAAGGTATTTTATGCTATCTTAAAGCTAAACATAGAGAAAAACTACCACACACACACACACAGACACACACACACAAAGAGAAAAGAATAAAAGAAAACAAGGAAGACAGCAGATGGGGAAAGAGGGAAAGAGGGAAGATAACTGCAAAATAGAAAACAACAAAAAAGCAATAGTAAGTCCTCGCTTATCAAGAATTACCTTAAATGTGAATGCATTAAATTCACCACTCAAAAAGCAGAGAGTGGCTGAATGGATCAAAAACAAGATCCCATGATATCGTGTCCATGAGAAACTCATTTTAGATTTAAAGACACCTAGACTGAAGGTGTAGGGATGTAAAAATATATTTCATGCAAATAGTAACCAAAAGAAAGCAGAGGTGGATATTATATCAGACAAAATAGATTTTAGGTTAAAAAAAAACTGTCTCTAGAGAAAAATAACATTCTATAATGACAAAAGGGTCAATTCTACAGGAAGCTACAACAACACTAAATATATAAACACCCAACATCAGAGTACCTAATTACACATGGCAAATATTGATAGATCTGAAGACAAATTGATAACAACACCATTCTAGTGGGGGAACTTCAGTACCCTACTTGTGACAATGGATAGAACATCCGGACAGAAAACCAATAAAGAAACAGCAGACTTGAACAGTACTATGGACCAAATGGACTAAAGGTCATACACTGAACTCTGTCCCACAGCAGAACATACATTCTACTTAAGCACACATAGAACATTCTCCAAAATATATCACATGCTTGGTTACAAAGCAAATCTGAACAAATCTAAGAAGATATAAATCATTTGAGATATCTTTTCTTTTCTTTTTTTTTTGAGCTGGAGTCTCACTGTTGCCCAGACTGGAGTGCAGCAGCCGCTCCGGCCACCACAGCCTCGACCTGCTGGGCTCCAGCGATCCTTCCGCCTCAGCCTTCCAAGTAGCTGGAACTACAGGCGCACGCTACCCCACCCGGCTGATTTTTTGATTTATTGTAGAGATGAGGTCTCGCCAAGTTGCCCAGGCGGGTCTTGAACCTGCGGGCTCAGGCAATCCACTCACCTCAGCCTCCCAAAGCGCTGGGATTACAGGCTGAGCCACCCAGACCAGCCTAAATGACATATTCTTAAACAACCATTAGATCAAAGAGGAAATCAAAAAGGAATTTAAAAAGTATCTTGAGACAAATAAAGCCACAACATACTAAAGCCTATGGGGTGTAGCAAAAGCAGTACAGAGAGGAAATAAATGTCTACATAAAAAAAAGAGGGCCGGACTTGGTGGCTTAGCCTGTAATCCTAGCACATTGGGAGGCTGAGGTGAATGGATTGCCTGAGCCCACGGGTTGGAGACCCGCCTGGGCAACTTGGCGAGACCTTGTCGCTACAATAAATCAAAAATTAGCTGGGTGTGGTAGCGCTCATCTGTAGTTCCGGCTACTTGAAAGACTGAGGCAGAAGGCTCCCCGAAGCCCAGCAGGTTGACGCTGGGGTGGCTGTGAGTGTGCCACTGCACTCCAGCCTGGGTGACAGAGTGAGACTCCAATTCAAATAAAAAAAGAGAAAGGCCGGGCTCAGTGGCTCAGCCTGTAATCCCGTGCCTTGGGAGGCCGAAGTGAGTAGATTGCCTGAGCCGGCGGGTTCGACACCCGCCTGGGCAACTTGGCGAGACCTCATCTCTACAATAAATCAAAAAATCAGCCGGGCGTGGTAGCGCGCGCCTGTAGTTCCGGCTACTCGGAAGGCTGAGGCGGAAGGATCGCTGGAGCCCAGCAGGTCGAGGCTGCGGTGGCCGGGAGCAGCCTCTGCACTCCAGTCTGGGCGACGGAGTGAGACGCCAACTCAAAAAAAAAAAAAAGAGAGAAAGATATAAAGTAAACAACCTAACTTTATACCTCAAGGAATAGAAAAAGAAGAGCAAACCAAGCCTGAAGGTAGTAGGATAAAAGGAAATAATAAAGATTAGAGCAGAAATAAATTAAATCGAAAAAGTTTCAAAATAGAAAAAATAAGAAAATTGACAAACTCTTAGGTAGACTAAGAAAAAAAGAAATAAGACTCAAATAAAATTAAAAAATGAAAGAGGAGACATTACAATGGATGCCTCAGCAATAAGAAGGATCATAAGGTATTATTATGAATAATTATATGCCAACAAACTGGATAGCCTAGAAGAAATGGAAAAATTCCAAGAAACATACAACTTACTAAAACTGAATCAAGAAGAAATAGAAAGCTTGGACAGACCAATAACAAATAAGGAGATTGAATCAGTAATAACAATTCTACCCAAAAAGGAAGATCCAGGACCATACAGCTTCACTGATGAATTCTACCAAACATTCAAAGCAGAATTAATACCAATCCTTAAATGCTTTCAAAAATTAGAAGAGGGAACACTTCCAAACACATTCTATGAGACCAGTATCACCCTGATACCCAAACCAGATAAAGGATTATAGGAAAAGAAAATTACAGGCCAATATCTCTGATGAACATAGATGTAAAAATCCTCAATAAAATACTAGCAAACTGAAATCAACAGCACATTAAAAGGATTGTACACCATGACCAAGTAGGATTTATCCCTGGGATGCAAGGATGGTTCATCATACACAAATCAATCAATGTGACATAACACATTTACCAAATGAAAGGAAAAATAAACAAGATCATCTCAATAGATGCAGAAAAAGAGTTTGACAGACTTTAATATCCATTTATGATTAAAACTC